>PVKA01001203.1:58733-155093 GCA_004027165.1 Ctenomys sociabilis
AAAAAAAAAAAAAAAAAAAAAAAAAAAAAAAAAAAAAAAAAAAAAAAAAAAAAAAAAAAAAAAAAAAAAAAAAAAAAAAAAAAAAAAAAAAAAAAAAAAAAAAAAAAAAAAAAAAAAAAAAAAAAAGAAAAAAAAAAATATATATATATATATATAAATTCATAAAAAAGAGAAAGAAAAAATAGAATTCAGATAAATTATGCTGCACAGGTGCAAATTCCCCACAATAAATGGGATCGTTATGTCTAGCAAACGTGCTAATAAAAACATAATTTGAAAAGAAAAAAAAGCACTAGTACCAGATCTCTCTGCCTACCCACTGGGCTGAGATGCCTCCTCCTGGGTGGGGGACAAAGGTGGGATCGTGGCAGGCTGGTGGCAGGGGCCTGTGGAGGAGAGAGTTAATAGTAGGAATGGAAAGGACAAGAAGTCAGCTGGGGCCAGGCCGCACAGCTGCACCCAGAGGAGGCCGGGAGAATTGTAGCTGATGCGCTGTGGTTGACATTTCTTTGTCCTCTTCACCGCCTTCCAGGGCCAACGCCAAACTGGAGGGGAACGAAACACTCAAAGTTGTAGAGCTGGACCCGAGAGTGAACACCACCTTCTAGGCGGCGTCTTCGCACCCTCTCTCCTCTTACCTCTACTTTATGTCTCCAAACCACCGTGGTCACAGCTTTTCCTCTTTGCCACTGGATCCAGATGAAGACCTGGGCAGGCGCGCATGGCTGGAGCGAGGGAGGCACCGGTGGCCGCCACCAGCGCATGCCTGCCTCTCGCCCCTTCTCTCACCGTCATAGGAAGCTCTGTTAGGAGGAGGCTGCGACCAGACCGGCAGGCTCCTTTCCAGCTGTAGTGCCAAGATACTGCCTGACTCTCCCCTGCAAGGTGCGACCCCTCTTTGAGAAGAGATGGTTCTTGTTCTCCCGAGACCCCAGCCCCTAGCCACAGACCTCTGCGGTGCCTGTTGGGATCTGGTCAAGCACTGACTCTTGTGCATCCCGCTTGTTTTCACCGCCTGGCCTCCAGGACGAATACCCCACAGCCCTGGGACCGCCCCCTCCCTCCTCTCCACCCTCTGGAGTCTTGGCCTGCCTGTCCCCGCCCTGGGATGGACGGACAAGGGCTCCAGTTGTATTCTCAGGCCGCATGTGCAATGCCTAAATGCATCAACAGGCTGTTCTCCTCCAGGCGAACCTGCCCATCCTATGCTCGTAGGACCTCTCCCACCTACCTTCGGCCCGCAGGCCCACGCCCCTCTCGGCCCCCCATACCCGTTTGTAAATAGTATTTATTAGCGTGGTGAGGCTTCCCTCCAGTGACCACACCGGGACAGCCTGTGCCTCTCCCCATACTAACGAAGTCTGTTGCCTTTGGAGCTAGGAGGCCCCTCTGTAGGCACTGGGATTCCCGATACTTCCACATGTTTTATTTCCTCCCTTGCTTCTTTAAAATTGGAGGCCTTTTCTAATCATTACAATTGAGAGTCCACGTTATAAGTACCTCATGTTGCATGGCGCAGATGGAGTGGCGGAGACAGGAGGTTCTCAGGCCCCCGGCTCTGTGACCCCTGCTTTCTCTCTCCGGTTCACATAACAGAGAAGGGAAGCCTGTCCCCAACAGTAGGGCTTGCTGCCTGCTTGCCCTGCATGCCTGCTCGCCCTGCACGCCTGCTGTACCCCGCCACTGCCCCCTCTCTCCTTCCATTCTGCCTTCCTCTACCCAAGGGTTGAACAGGGCACATTTGCGTAGCCACGTTCTTACCCTTTAGGGGCAAGTTAAGGCTACTTTGCAGCTTACCCAAAGAGATATAACCTAACCCCCACTTGACTTTTTTTTTTAATGATTAAAAAAAAAATCACTTTTCTAGTTTAAAAAAATCTTTCCTTTTTCCTATAAATAAGAAATGGAAATTGCCTTTTTATTGTAGAAGGTAGAAGATTACCTTTAAGTGTTTTTTTTTTTTTTTTTTTTTTTTTCTTAGCTTGTGAAAGATTTTGTGCAACAAATATGCTTATGTTTGGTATTTTATTTTTAGGAGCAGCTGAAGGGTCTTTAGCTTTGGCTTCTCTCCCTGTCTCAGTCTCTGTCTCTGTCTCTGTCTCTCTGTCTCTGTCTCTGACTCTGTGTGTGTGTGTGTGTGTGTCCCCTTCCCCCCTCCTCGTCTTGTCATCATCTACATCAACATTGGAGCCTGCACTTAAGAGGGATTATGCCCAGCCCTTGTCCATCCCATATCAGACGCAGGATTTGGTGGCATTAGCCTGTGCTGTCATTCCCTGTAAGCAGCTCCCTGCTTTGTTTGTCTGGCCACATCTGTGGCGGGAATTGGGTAGGTTTATCAGGACCGTAGCAGTCTTGCAGCCTCTGGCCACCCCTTCTAGTGGCCAGTGCAGGCTTGGACATCTGGACTCTGGGAGGAGGGGTTGGCTGACAACTCCAAGTTCACTTCCTTCTGCTCCACTGTCTCAGGCTCTTGATGCTGTTGGCCCTGCCGTTGTCTGGTAGCCGTGGGCCACAGTTGACTCAACCCATCCCTTCAAAGTTGGTTGTTTGTCATTCAGGCAGACTGTGGCTCTAAGAAGACAAAAGCCCAGAATTAACTCAGGTGACAAATGGGTGATGAGAAAAGAAGGCTTCCATGTTTAAGGGAAGACAAGAGGTCACCGGCAGCCTGTCTGTCCCTTGCAGCTGAGCCCAGTGAGGGGACACCCATGCTTATGAATGAGGAGGGAAAAGAAAATGGAAATATCTAGCCCTCTTCCTTCATGTCTGAGGATTTTATTGTTCCTAGCTACCCTTGTTTCACATAGCTCTCTCCAGATGTCCAAATGGCTGGGCTTTTCCAGAACACAATCAATAACTGGAAACAGGGCTTAAAACCTCCATCCTCCATTCCTGGCTTGGAGGAATAAAGGGAACTAAATAGCAGTCCCTTTGGGGATGAACTGGGGTCAATAGGACCCAGGAGAGTTGGACAACAGCAGAAAATTGGTGGATATGTGCTCAGTTTCTGTGTAAGCATGAAGCCCAGCATATCAACGAATTTGTTTTCCCCATGGAGTGTGTAGCCCCAAGGACCATTCATTCATTCATTCATTCATTCATTGCTAGCTCTGAAGTTTTCAGATCGTAGCAGATGCTGGCACCTAAACTTTAGTTTTGAAGAATACAAGTCTATTAGAAAAACCAAAAGCTCTAAAAAGTGAAATTTGCTCATTCTGCTTTCCATGATATAAGCAGGATGCTTTCCCTCTTCCCTTCTTCTGGTTCCCCGGTAAGGAAAAGTTATTTAGATTCACTGGGTGAAATCTGAGGAAGCTCCTGCCCCCAGAATGCTTCTTTTCTCAGCTCTCACCTTGGCATTACAGGTGGATACTGGAAAAGTGTTCTGTAAAAGTCTGACAGCTAAACTAGATTGTGCCCTTTTGGCAGGAAGTGGAGGTGGAAGCTGACATTGGCGTAGGCATAACTAGCTAACCTTTTGATGAATATAAATGATCTTGATTTGGAGATCTTATTTGTAGGCTGGGAAAATACTGTTCAGTTTGACTTATTTACAAACCAACTATGCATACCAGATCCTTTTCCCTAATTAATCTCTCTGTTAGGCTTGGACTCCATAAGCTGGCTGGGAATCTCATGTACCTGTAGAGTAGACTGTTGAATTGATTCTTCTTTGCTCCGAACTGAATAAGTGTCCAGGATATTTGTCACAAGTATTTTATTAAAATGCTTTCTGTTCATTTCACGGGCCTTCCCTCCTATGTCCTCAGACCAGGTAAAAATATGGACAAAGTCAGAGGCCACCTAGGGCCAGCCCTTCTGAAAACCCAAAGCATCTGAGGTGTGCATGTGAGTTCAGTTCAGAGATTTGGACTCATCCCATCCCATCGCCAGAGTCCGAGGGGGCCTCATCCCTGCTGACCATGTTGCCCTGGGGACGTGGAGGCAGCAGAGCACTGCCTTGTGTGCCTCGGGTTTCTGTTGCATCCCATCTGAGAGGAGCCTGGGCTACAGGCAGAGGCCCCTGCCCACAGCCCGGCAGGCCTGCAGTGCCCTCAGGAGGACCAATTTATGTGACCACGGCCTGCTGAGACAGGCGGCTGGTGTGATAGAACAAGCCCTCTTGGGAAGCAGATGTGGGGGAAAGGTGAAACAACAAAGTGCGCCTGAAGGAGGCAGGGGCAGATGTCAGATCACTCATTTAGTTACTCCTGGGATGTTTCAGTTGTAGTAAGGAAAAGTATGGCCCTCTCTTAGGTCCTAGGAATAGAATAAAAGGAACTGAGGATACTTCATATAATCAAAAACTATTCCAAAGGCCTATGTGCTAGCTGTGTGTCCTGCCTCCTCCCTCCCTCCTTCCCTCTCCCTCCCTCCCTCCTCCCTCCCTCCCTCCTTCCCTCCCTCTTTCTCTGATGCACACATAGACATTCCCCTTATCTTCCCTACTTTGTGCCTCACATGTGCCTTACAGAAGAACCCAGGATGAGTGAGAACGTTTGTCCTTGAGAGATTTTATATATAGCCTTTAGAGTATCAGGTTGACATCAGTATAGGGGACACAACTTCTTGCAGAGGCTCAAAGCTGGCTTCTTAAGAGTGAACCGCTACTAGATGAGCACATCAGGAGAAAAGACATTGGGTTCTATCCATTAGGAAAATCTCATTTTGTAAAGGCGCAATCACATCAACAACGGGCAGCTGGGATTAAAGATATTTCTGAATCCTCCCAGCGGAACATTTTTGTAATGCAGAGGATCCTGGTCCATTGGAAGATTAGTGCTCCTGGCCTCTGGGGTCCAACAGTGAGCACTTAACGTGGGTGATGGAAACTTGGTGTCTTCTTATGGGCAACAGGAAATTCTTGAGTGTTTTACTCTGTCTCAGTGTCTAGAAGGAAGGGACGTTGGATGTTGAGTACTGCTCTCAGTGAGTTGGAAGTCGTTTGGTATTACAGATACACAAAGCGAAGATGGCCAGTCGCCATGCGGTGGATGAAGCATTGAGTGACTCGGGGTTGTGACAGCTTGTAGCATGGATTGAGCAGACCCTCTTCTGAAGACAGATGTTAACATTCCCAGCTCTCTGGGCAGGGAACACAGCTCCCACCCGCTGTGCTGGCCCCCATGTGCAGTGTGCAGTTCCTCGCCTCCTGCCAGAGCACTCCACCAGCACGGTCTCCTGTCTTTTTCATCCCATCTTCTGTGAGCACCAGCTCTCAGGCTTTCCCTCAGGGTAAAGGGACCCCAGGGGTTTCAGCTCTATTTCTCTGCCTCCATCCTTTTGTTCACCAGCTGGGTGAAAACATGAACTCCATGCACCCATGGCCTTCACTGCTTAGAATATCTCCCTCTCAGATAAAAGCACTGTGTGAGTCTGTGGAAAACACCAGCACTCTGACACACTGTGACTGATGCTCTGCACAATGTGAGCAGACCCTGGACCATAATCATCAATGAGCTTTAATGTTTGTACCTACAGCCTGGTTTTCTTCTCTTTTATAACAGGTTATATGGATCAGCGGTGTTTAAACCTAAGTACATTGTGAGTCAATTATCTGCTCTATTTGCTATTTTTTATGGCCTTTTGGTCTGTAATAGCTAGGTAAATATCTCCCCCTCCAAAAAAAAAAAAAAAAAAGTGCTTTGTAGAACACTTGTACTTAGTTTGAAAACAATAAATTGAGATGCATTTGTATTTCCGTTTTCTGCAAATAAATGTTTTTTTCTTAAATAGTTAAACAGTGCCCAGCTTTTGAAATTCCTGGGATGTGTTTCTAAAAAGCATTTGGTCTTTCTTTTAAGCATGAATTTAAGTATGTGTACCAAGCCATTCTTACCTGATTACCTAGTCAAACCCAATGAAGAGACTCAAACTAGCAATTTGTGTGTCATGTGGTACTAAATCCAAGCTTAGATGCGAAGATATTGAGAAATACATTTTTTTCCCAGTGACAGGAAGAGAAACAGGTTTCTCGAGATTCATGCAGCCTTGTTGCTGTTTGTTCTGTGCCCTACAACTATTCCCTAACTAGATTGCAAGTCCATGGATTTAATTCTGCTTTCCCTATCTCTGGATGCTGGAGAATGATGCTTTGGACTTATGCCAGAAAGAGATGTTCCTCTTTCTGTATATGAACAGTTGTGGAGGAGGCCTAACACAGCTTCATGCTCCAGAAATTCTGATGAAATGGTTGATAAAGGTCAGTGCACTCAAGCAGAATAATCTCGACTCCATTGCACTCTCTGGATCTAAATGCAATTTTCTCCACACACGGAGAGTGGGAGCTGCATTTAGTCTCACAGACAGCACCCTGAAATGTCAGAATCTCAAGCCATAGATCATATTACCCTGGAGAAAAGAAAACAAAACTTTTTTCTTAGCAACATGTTTAACCCATCCTCAGGCTTGGCGGTGCATTAATCTCCCACTTCCTATCCCCCTGAGTCATTTGGCCTTCTCTTCTGTTGCTACACAAGAGGCCTATTATGGAAGCCCCTGCCTGACCTGCCGAGAATCTATGCACTTACTGGTGATGGGAGTAGACATCAGTTTGGGAACATTGTGTGTTAATCATGTCTGTTTTCTCTACATCTAATGCTGTGGCACTTAAACCTCGGTAGCCCTAGAGGGAATATTCCTGCCAGAGACCCAAGTCCCTAGTGTACTAGTCACCTTTCCCATCACTGAGGTACAAGACTTGACATCCACATTTTACAGGAGGAAGGGATTAGTTAATTTAGCTCACCATTCCAGAGGGTTCAGTCCATGCTCGGCTGCATCACGGCAGAAGGGCATGGCAGAGCCGAGCTGCTCAGATCTGGGCAACCAGAGAAGACCAGGAGAACCGGGCCTGAGAGGCAGGAGCCAGGGACCAGATAGATTGCCTGAGGCCATGCTTCTGCAACTTGACCAAGATGCACCCAGAAGGCTGTGCCACCAGTGCCCTCGGTGGCTCCCAAGTGACACCATGAAACTGGTCCCCAAGCACACTTATTTTATAACAATAAGCGTGCCCAGAGCCCACGTCCAACCACTTGTTTTATGGGCCACTATCCCTCTGCCCTCATCATCACAAGGCCAGGTCCCAGATACCTGGAGGTACAGTTCCTATTGTCCGGGTCAGGCTCAAATTTTTCAACCCAGCCAATCCTAAGCTTTCTTGCCCTGCCTCCATTATTCCTGTATCAGCCATAATCAGGACTTTGTCTTCCATGTTGCCCTCACTCCCTCTGTCTGCCACCCGGCCCAGAGCCACCCCAGTAGTCAGGTCTTTTCAAGACATTGAAAAGCAAGCTGTCTTTCCTTTTCAATGCTAATTGTCTCCTGATCAGTTAGTCTTACTACCTGTAGACAATCATATGACTCGACTTGTACTTTAAAACCCATTCCTAAGGCCAGCCAAATAGCTCAGCAGATTAAAGCACCTGCAAGCAGGCGCAGGGGCTAGGGGCTCAATCCCTGGGCCTGCTGTGCTGGCCCCACTCAGAGTGCTGAGATGGCAACTGAGACTGGGCATGGTGATGCACGCCTGTAATCACAGGTCTTGGGAGGCTGTAAACAGAACTTCTCATTGTTCTCACAGTCGCTCATCCTCAAGCCACTCCCTTCTTCACGAATTAATAAAACCTGGGTTTGGTCCTGGGTCAAACTGTTCCAGTTAGCCATCACTGTAGCTGGACTTGGGACCCCTTGGCTCCCCATGACTACAAATACACCTTAGTGTCTTGAGTCTCACTCTGAGTTGCACTGGAAGCAGTAGACTGGGATTCCCCCACTAGAATCCCGTTACCTTTCCCATGGGATCATCAATCTAAACTTCCTGGGCTTCAGTGAAGACCAAGAAGGGCTCTGTGCTACCTCTTCCTTTATATGCACTTCTGCCATCATTCTTGCTACTTTCTGAAGCAGTTCTGCGAGTCCTCTTTAAGGTCCTTATGAGGAATGATGAAGCATCCAGCGAGTGCTAGCTGAGTAGCAGCCAATGGAAAGGCTAGGCTTGTAGAAACACAGTGTGTTCCCATTCACCTCATTCACCAAACCCAGTACCACGTCACTTCTGGCTCTTCTCCAAGTTGAAATGACCGTGAGTGGTAAAGGTTAGAATCATTTCAGGACATTTAGACAGCCATGGCAACACAACTAAAGACACAGAAGAAGACTTGCAGAACTGCTCGAGGAAGTGGCACTATCAACAGGATAGCTCTGTTCCAAGTGGCGGAGGAGTAGTGCAAGGGGAGTTAGTGGCAATGTGCCTTTTACTGTAATAATCTTTTAAGCATAAACACAGACCTTATTGCTCAGTCATACCCCATTTGACCTGTGATCTCTCATCTTTTTTTTTTTTTTTTTTTTTTTTTTTTTTTTTTTTTTTTTTTTTTTTTTTTTTTTTTTTTTGTATTTAGAACAGTGTGTACAGGGTCTCACTGAATAGATTGGACTCAGGGATCCTCCTATTTACAGTCTCCCAAGTGCTGGGATTATAGGCACTCGCCACCATGCCCAGTCTCCATTGGCTTCTTAGCTCACCCCAGGGGTGGAGCCAGCATGGCAGCCCTGGGGATCGAACTCCCAGACCCTGTGTCTAAACAGATGCTCACCATTTTTTATTTTTAATTTTGCCAAACGCTTTATAGCTGTCATACATTTATCTTCTTTCACAGTTGATGAAACTTAGGGTCAGAAAAAGTCAGTAACTGACACAAGGCCAGAAAGCAAATAAACTGCAAAGGGGTTGGCATCCAGATCTTTGAATGCTAATAAGTCCATGATCTTCAAACAATGTTGTTCTGGGTTTAGGGCTTTAGGATTTTGAGTTGTGAAAATAAAGACGTTAACCTGGACCATAGGTTTCAAGCTCTCAGCTCAGACACAGGTGTTTCTAGTTCGGTGAACATGGGATATTTTAAACATTTAAAAATGATTGGTTAACTTTTCAATATTCAAAGAATTTTTTTAATGAAATTCCAGATTCCATCTTTTCTGGAAAGACTGTGACTTTAGGAGCTGAGTAGCCATGGCCCCTTGACAATGAGGCATGTCTAGATGACCATATTGCCCATTCCTAAGCTGTTTCACTCATTTCTGTGAACTTGTAGACCTTTCTGTCCTCTGAGTTCACATCTGTCCTCTGGACTAGATGGTGGCTGACTTTCTGAGGGGTCACAAAAAGGGAGCAAAGGGAAATGTCCTGCGTTGGTGGCAGAGCAGAAGGTACAAGACAGCTGGTTTCCTCTTGAGCAACAGGGAACAGGAAGAGAGGTAGAGGAGATGTAGCTGGGCTGTGAGCTGTGGAGGGCTCTGCACATACAGCCTCTGCCCCAGTTTTCATGACATGATAAAGAACTGCAGTCTGGGCTCTGTTCTTCTGACTCTTAGAAATCAATCTCATTGATCTCAAAAACTATCCTCAAAAATTCTACTGATCCCACTTGCCTAAGACAATAACAAAAGGCTGGCCAGACAGCTTGGCAGACTAAAATGCCTGCTTAGGCTGAGCATAGGGACTGGGGTTTAATCCCCGGCACTACAAGTCGTGCTAGCCCCACCCATGGGGTGCACTAAGATGACGATTGAGACTGGGCATGGTAACACAGTCCTATAATCCCAGAGCTTGTGAGGCTGAAAATAGGAGGATCACTAGGAGTCCGATCTGTGTAGTGAGACCCTGTAGACCCTGTCCTAAATACATTTTTAAAAAAGACAACAACAAATGGTCCATTTTGTCAAGAGAGTCAGCAGGCCCATGGAGGTCTTTCACTTGGTACTTGGGGTCATTGTTGCCACTATTCTTGGCAGAGGCAATGGAGCCCTCACAGCTATGAGCAGCTCCACCTCAGGCTGGGCAGTGAGTACGGGGCACACTCAAGCCAGCCATGCCGACTTCCATTAGACCATGTTTCCCTTGAAATAAGATCTAACAGCCTGGATAATGAGGGTTCAAAAATGCCAGCCCAAGTCAGCCTATTCTCTCACCTACCATTGCAGAGTAGCCACTGAGAAAGAGAGTAGTGGGACATAATCAGTACGCCGCTGGCCATCATCACCATAGAAATAGCCAGCTTCGGCTTATGTGGGGGGAAATGCTATAGGACCATTTCTATTCGCTGTGTCTTAAGCTTTAACAGGACAGGGGACACTAGCTCTCCAAGTCAACCGTGAGCCTCTGTACAAGTGCACGTATTCCTGAAATGAACCTGCCTAGCAGGACATTTTTGCTATGTACTTTTTCTCAGTATTCTCGATAATACTGAGCTTTAACCCCAGATCTGAGAGTCTCCCAAAGACACCTGTCTTTATGACCAGGAAAAAGAAGGACGGTGGCACATCGGAATAATTTCTTGCAAAATGATTCATGTCATCAGTGGAGTGGCTGGTGGCACTCCAGGTCTCGCCACTTGATCGAGAGGCATCACAGGTAGACGCTGTGCCAACTTTCACGGCTGTTGCTAGATCCTTCAGCTATTTTAAAATTGAGTCCTGGCCCCATAAGGAGACTGTGCTTTCCTCTCCCATCTAGGCTGTTGTTTTCAATGAAAGAAAGAAATACCCTTGAGGAATACCAGGGGAGCTGCCAGAGACACTGCAGTGCTGTCCCCTGAAAAGTCTATTGCATAATGTTGAATTCTTCTTACATGGGAAGTATTAGGCAGTCGGGGCTGCCAGAGCCACCCTAACTAACACCCTTGACATTGTATCATAAGACAGACAGCAAGTTCATTTCCTGATGCGAGAGTCTCCATTGCTTCGGCTGGTCCAGAGAAAAAGAGACTCCTCCCAAAGGGACAAATTATAAATATGAATCCACCCACGGATATAGTGATGGCTGTGACAGAAAGAGCCCTCGGACCCCACAGCATTGCTTTCCTTGGCTTCACCATCTAAGTGCTTTCAAAGGATGACATTAGTTAATATGAAAAACCAGCATATGGGTGGAAATGGTTCACACTGTGAGTGGATGAAAAAGAGAAACTGTAGTTGAGATGATACTTGCAACATTACAGAAATAATTCCCCATGATGGTCCACCAGGCAGGGCTTGTCCAGAGCTCTGAGTAGAGCCAGGAGGACCACAGAAAAAGCAGCTGATCAGAAAGTGAGAGCACATTATATCGTGTAACTGGGGGGAAGGAAACCGGAAAGAGTGTTGCTGGAAGCACTTACAGATGACCCTCGATCCAATTAGACTGAAAGCCTGACTGTGGGATGGTGCACACAGCTGTAAAACACTGGACTGCTGAGAAGTTTTTATTGAGAATGGTGGCCCATTTTTCTCCTTTCCATTCACCAGTCCTACTTCTTAGAAGTAACCCATGTGACTTTCTTTTCACATTCATGTCTGCAAACTGTATTTATGCTGCTTCCTGATATATCAGTTTTATAACCTACAATTGGCTTCTAACTATGATCTATAAGAATTTTGCCTTCTCCAACACACACAAACATTCCCATTTCTTCATTTTTTTCAATACAATGTTTACATTAATAGAATGAGGTGAATATTTTCTACTGAATCATGTGTTATTTTAATTTTCCTTCTATAAATTTTCTTCTTTGCTAGGATGAGTAATTACCTCATCATTTACTTGGTTATTATTTGTGTATATGTGTATACATATAAAATATTTAATGTGTAGAAAGTCACTTAAATTATTATATGTAAATATTCATAATAGTAATATGCATATATGCTAAATATACTCCAGGTGTTCCCTCTGCTTTGGTGCCTATCAATATTATGTTACCCATATTAAATGAACTGGTTAACATCATTTTTTTCTTTTCATACTCCTGTAAGAAACTTCTAATTACCTGCTTCAGGTTTTTACTTATTTAATTTTTTAACAGTTATTATCCTGGGATTGACCTTTCTTACTGTACTAGAAAATCTTTTCCCCATTCTTCTGTACTGGAATTTTGGTGTTGTGGATCACATCATTTTTCTTTTTCTTCTTTATTCATTTGTTAAATTAAGCACATTATCTAGTAGCTGCCCCCAGAAGTTCATTATTTGCCTCATTCTTGCAAGTTTCAGCACGTGTCCTACTTTATTGCATTGATAACTGGGTCTAGAAATCTGACTGAGAATAAATCTTTCTTGAGACTCCTGCAGAAATCCCCTTACTATTTTTTGGCTTCTAGTGCTACTGCTGAGAACACCAGTGCTTTATGGATTTCTGTCTCTTATGGCTTTTTCTCTGCATCTCTTGTCCTACAGGTCTGTCCATGGAAGACCTTTTTGGTTGACTGCATCAGATCTTTTATTCTGAAAACCCATGTCATTTCAACTTTGGATATATTTTATAATGGAATAATTTATTTTATCAATTTCTTCTTATTTTTGCAATTACTGGGGTGAGCCCTTGACTTTCTTGTGATTTTCTATCTGTCCTTTTGTAAGTTTTAATTTCTAGTGCTTTAATTTCCACTTTTTGCCTAAAATTTACACCTCACTTTAAATTTCAAAGTTTTGCTTTGCTCTACAATTCTTCTTTACTCCTAGTTTCACTTCTGATTTTTAGGGACAATGGTTTCTGGGGCCAGTGAGATAGTTCAGCGGACTAGGAACGTGCGTAGGCAAGCACAGGGACTGTGGTTCAATCCCCAGCACCACGTGCTGCTCCAGCCTTGCCTCCAGGGCGGGCTGAGTCCAGCTGTACTGGCACATGCCTGTAATCCCCTCGCTGGTGAGGTTCAAAGAGAATGATCCCATGAGCCCGAGCTGCACAGTGAGACCCTGCAACAACCAAATACATTAAAAAAAAAAAACCCAGCACTTTCTACCTAAATGTACTTGTGCTAAACTTTAAAACTTATTTTGCGCTTTCTACTTTATTCTAATTTTATTTCCTTTATTAAATAATGTCATACTTCTTCCTTAAAGATCTGAATGGGTTTGTCCCATTCAGGTATTAAAGAGCATTAATAATATATCATGATTTGTCATCTTGTATTTGTATGTCTGGGTAAACAGATGTTTATGTATCATTGGTATTTTTGAAACTGAGATTCAAGGGGTTGACAAATCAAGTTAGTATGTTTTCTTTTTTCTTTTCTTTTTTTTTTCTTCTTTGTTTGGAGATAGGGTCTCACTGCGCAGTTCAGGCTGGCTTCAAACTCACTTTGTAGCTCAGGCTGGTCTCGAACTCACAATAATCCTCCTGCCTCAGCTTCCCAAGTGCTGGGATTAGAGGCATGCACCACCATGCCCGGCGAAGTTAGTATGTTTTGACCAACAAGTTGTTTTTTTTTTTTTTTTTTTTACAAAAACATTCTATAAAATCAAATGGGATGGAATGAAATTTGAGGAAGAGCCTAATGATTTTGGAGTGGGGTTGACTTCACCCTGGAAGCTCCTCCACCTTTTTACTGCTCATGTTTGTCTCTGGTGGCTCGAGCTGCACTGTTTTTTTGTCTCCCCCAAGAAACTAGACTTTAAAAAGACTTGACACTTGCTCTCGCCTTACCACTGCAGAGATGGTTTGGGGGCTGCAAATTATTGTAAATAAATTTTATGGAAGCACCTGTGATCCCGAATAACATTCCTATGAATGATGAGATTCACCTGTACCACCAAGACATTGGACAGAAATTGTGCAAAAGTGGAAAAGCTGCTTGAAACTGACTCCACCTTTTGGAAGTTGTTCAGAGGAGATTAAATACACAGGATGGATGATTTCAACTATCTAACTAAAGTATACATTGAGAGAGTTTTAAAATCATGCATTTCAAAAGAATAAGAAGATCGTGGTGGGCTGAAAATATGTAATAGTAGTCCAAAGTGTTATTTTATTGCCATCAAAGTGGTCAAAATATTAAAATCCCACAATAGCAGATGCTAGTTTTCCTACTGGGAGTGGAGAGAAATTTTACTGGAAGAAGCACAAATCTGTACAACTGTTTATTTGCTGACTCCAAGGACAAACAGTGGTTGAGCCTCTCTTCTTGATCAAAATCCATTTCCTTTTGTCATTTGGTTGTGATTTTTTTTTTTGCATGATTCTACAGGTTTCTGAGTTTTTTTGCTAAGAAGGGTAAAGTAATTTTGATCTAACAACTATGAGCCAAAACCTTTTATTTTTTGTTTTGTTTTGGTGTGTCTGGCTCAGCCCACTCTGGGGGTAGGACTGGCATGGCCTGTGGTGCTAGGGGTCGAACCTTGGTCCCTGAGTGTTTGCCTAAGCTTGCCTAAGCAGGTGTTTTAGACTGCTGAGCTATCTCACTGGCCTGAATTAAAATTTTTGAGCAAAATGAAATAACTTTAGCATGAGTCATAGTGCCAGTGGTGATAAGATCAGTGGTAGTGAATTAATAGTACAGTGTACCCTGAAAAGAGGAAGCTGAATACCCTACGTGGATGAGGCTGTGACAGACTATGCTAAAGCAGCATCCGTCCTGAGTGACAGGAAAGATGTGAAGATGGCCAGGCTGGTGAGCTTGTGAACGGATGACTGATTGTAAAACCTAGTGGACAGCACAGTTGTAAGACTGAAAGCCCAAAGAATTCACCTCTGCGTTACCCAGGATCAAGAAAAGGTTAAGCCTTTCTCAGCTAAGCTGGCTGTTTCACACATTGCAAAAGGTGACAAGGCATAAAAACGTTAAACTTGTAAGCAAAAAACAAGTGCTGCAGCTCAGGGGGTTGCAGAAAAAAAATTTTTTAAAACAAATAATCTTTAAGTGTTACAGCAAAAAAGGGTTAAGAAAGAGTCTTGTTCTAGGCTTTGTCTACAATTGTTTTTTTATTCCTCCTAGTTTTATAAGATTGTTTTGCTGGGTGAATAATTTAAGCCTGACAATTCATCTCTCTTGGTATTTTAATTCACTGTCTTTAGGATTCCAATTTTCCTGTTGAAAAAATCAGCTTTTCGAGTGCTTGATCATCTGAAAGTAACCTGGCTCTTTCTTCTGACTACTTTGCCATGTTTTCTTTGGCTAATACATCAGTGATCTGTTCTTTAAGCTCGTTCCACAGTCATTGTGCTTCTGTTATTTGTGGATCGGTGCATTCTTCTCCTTTCCCTCCATTATCTTGCGTGGGGTGCCGATGACCCCCCACTGCAGACCTTATTCCAGCTATGTTAGCCAGAATTCTCACATTGTCTCTGCAGGCTATCTCTTCAAATCCACCCAAGTCCAAAGAATGTGGTCAACAGGCAGCCTTCAGATGCTCGCTGCTCTAGATGCTGTCCTGGATGCAACAGCTGCCTTTCCTGGGGTCTGGGAAGCTGCCATCACTGACCTGAAGGAGCGTACAGTAGACACCCTGCTAATCCTGGGGCAGGGCGATACAAGAGTGCCTCGCTTCACAAATCTAATCTGTTCCACAATCCTTGGGGAACATGGCTGTGTTTGTGTTCATCACTCACCCAATACAGAATTTGTGGACAGAAACAAAATGTTGTGAAAACTTCTGTTCATGAACTGAATGGGAATCAGGCACTACAGTATCAGTAAGACTCTTCCCTGCAGAGACTAGGCTCTATTTCAGCTGACTGCTCTGCCCACCCTCGTTACTTCCTCTCTTCTCTCACGGTTTTTAGCTCCTTAATAAACAACTCATTTCCCAGACTCAATTTTAACATCTGCTTCCAGAAAATACCATCTGTGACACAGTAAATTAGATACGATCATAACGAGACCTATTAAATCGGAAACACTTCTATAAATGCAGTGGTAACACTGTTGCTTCTCGAGGCCTTTTCCAGCCCTAACATCCTGTAGTCCTGGCCACATAAGGGTCCTTCATTAAAGTAAATAGATTTGTCTTCAAAAGGTAAGATTAGAACCCAGAGATAGAGATGGAAAAGAGGAAATGTTTAGCTTCGCATAAGAGTCACAGATGAAATTAAGTGGTTCTGCAATGAAATTCTGTCCTAGAGATATATTATTATCCTGGGGTATTTAGGGAACAGACCTTGGAGCCAGGCGGCCCTGGAGAAAACTGCGAGAGAAAAATCCCAAGTGCAAGGCTGTATTTATTGTCCCAAGAAAGTGTTGGAACCTCTCTGCTTTAGTTCTTTCATATGTAAAATGGAAATGCAATTGATTCACAGGTTATCGTGAATTTAGAGTAAGTTCCTATATGTAATGTTACGGTTTGTGTCTAGTTGTCCCCCAAAACTTCATGCTGTCACTGGGTGGCTTCTGGAGTTTGAGACTGATTCTTGATCCAAGGCTGGGATTGCAGGAGTGAGTGCTACACCCTGGCCCTGGGGTGGGTAATCTCCATTACAGAGTAAGGAGAGAGGCTAGCTAGCTGCCTGAGCTGCTGTCACTCCCTTTGCTCTCTGCTCTTTGCCCCCACCAAGGACAGTTCCTCTGTGTCATGTGCCATTCTGCCTTAGAGCCACCTGAGTATGAACTGAAACATGCACTAACTGTGAGCTAATTAAACCTTTTTTTTCATTCTGGGTGTTGGATATTTGTCCCAGCAACAAAAGAAGAGTAGCTGAGACATGTAATATTATATAAGTGTTAGTAGTACTGTTTATATAAGTAAGGTTCTGAATAGAGATTTGGCATGGGGTGGAACTACACCTATAATTTTAAACTTTCGATGAAAGTTTAAAACTCACCTCAGAGAAACCTCTACCTTCCTAAAACTATCATCACACCCATTGTTTATATTGCAAGCACTTTGAGAAACCATGCTACGTTATTAAGTAACTACTGTTAACGAATGGCCAGAGTATCAGCCCAAGCAAAACTAGCAAGCTTCCATGGGAGTGGTTCTCAAATCTAGCCATGCTTTATGATCATCTGGGAAGATTTCCTTGAAATACTAATGCCTGAACCCCATCCTAAGAGAGTCTGAATGATTTGTTTGGTGTAGAGTTCAGGCATCAGTGTTTGTTTGTTTGTTTTCAGGCTTCCATTGACTGAGACCTTCACATTTTGAACAGTATAAATCAGCAAAGGGCAGTGCAGGTGCAAAAACAAAGGCAGGAGGGAGGGGGAGATCTGTGGGTCCTTTGAGGAGATACAGAAAAGCAATTGGTTGAAGAGAAGGGCAAGCACCAGGATAAGAGAGGTGAGTGAAATTCTGGGTAGAATAGAGAATGCAAGAGAAAGCACTGAATTTACTACAGTCTTCAATTCCTCAAAGTTCTATGCACTACACATTTTCTTAAATTTCAGGTTAAATCATTGCCTGTGAGAGATTTAATACAAATTTCACACCTCCAGATCCTTCTGTCACAGGGGACTCAACTGCTGAAATAGTTATGGCCATGCTGCAGCACTTGGTGTGGGGGGGCAGTGCACGACCATCTCCCACACCAGGAACTCAGGACCAGTCCGGAGAGTCATAATCACAAGGATGATGCCCGCAGCAGGAAGCTTTGAGGGAGTTCTGCTTCTTGGTCAGGGACTGCAGACATTCACTGTAACCTGCTTGGGTGAACTGGGTACCTGACTGGCCTGGGACCATGGGCATTTTTGGAGCAGAAGCCGAAGTTTGCTGGCTGTGAGTATTGTAACAGGAGCCTCCAACACTAAAAAGGTGCTTCAGACTCCTCTTCTGACAGACTTTTTGGCTGCAGAGCTGCCCGAGGGAGAATGGTTCCTCTCCTGTCTTTGCTTCTTGACAAGACTTTGGGACCAGCAGCGTGGCTATGCCAGTACCAAAGATGCCTCGCCTGGTTGGCAAAGAAACATCTCTTGCTACTGAAGAAGACAGAGATGATTGAAAAAGGGTGCTCAAGGTGAATATCAGGCTAGGTGCCTTCACTGGTAGCAGAGTTAATGGAAAGGCTGAAGACATTGTTAATAAAAACATAAATGAGGGCTGGAAAGGCTATTTTCTTAAAGAACAGCTTAGTTTCCAGAAGGAAAAGAGTTCTAAATTTACATTTTTTTATTAGGCAAATAGGAAAGTTAATCTTTTTGTGTGCTCTGATAAATCTGACATTCCTATGAGATAGTAATTAAGTTAGCCATTCCTTTTATTTTCTTTTACAGACTTAATAAATGCCTTACTTTTTTCTCATTGCTGACACAAAAATACCCAACAATCAGTGTTAAAGGAGGAAATGTTTATTTAGCTCACACTTTGTAGAGGTTTCAGTCCACAATTAGCTGGTTCCAAGGCAGGATGGCATCGCAGAGGGCATCACAGAGGAGAAACAGCCATTGGTGGGCAGAAGGCAGCAGTGTAGCAAGGGGCAACCACAGCTCTTTCTGTCCCTTATGTCTTATCCAGGCTCCTTAGGACAGGCCCTTGATCTTAGCGCCCGCAATCCGAGCCCTGCACCTTGAATCAGTGTCAGCATCACACACTCCAGATCCAGCTCCCTCTGAAGAAGCCCCTCCCCCCCATGATGGCATGAGGCTCTGGGGGAAATCTAGACCCAGACCATAAAAACAAACATCTCTTTAATTCCTTCTATTTTTCCCATGTGATTTTTTTTTTGAGGGGGAACTCCACTACCCACACCTAAATGATGTGGAATCTCTTCACATCTTCTTTTGCAAGTAAAGATCACTTGGCCAGCGCAGCAGAGCCCCCACTCTCCATGTGAAAGTGGGTTCCTCCAAGAGGGCAGAGCTGCCACCTTGGTGACTGTCAGAATCAAACCCAAGACAGAATTCACAGATTCTGAGCAGAACAAATTCCATTCAGCAACCCCAGGGCTGTAGGGAGCAGACACAGTGCGCCTTGGGCGTGAGCTCTAATTTTCCGCACAATGTCCTCTTTTCTCTTCCTTCCTACTACTTCCTTCCGTTTCAGAGAATTCACACAGAGTTTTTCACAGTGTCACTTCTGTTGTTGTTCTTTACTGTTTGTTGAGTAATGGGGCAGGAGATGCACCGACTAGCTCTTGAGTACTAGCCCTCAGCTGTGCATTAGCGTTGACGGAATGGTCTTTTGGAAGAAGCTTAATGCTCACCCTGGGAATGGTGTGCGTGAGTTACTTTCTGAGGCGGAAGAATATCAGAAGGATTCCTACCTACTCCTGACAAAACGTTCTTTGCTCCTAACCTTACTTTTGAAGGTGCCCATCCTGGAGGAAAGGGAAAAATAAGAGAAGGAGGATAGGAGTTAGAGACAGGAGGGGAGCAGTGAAGCAACCGAACAGTTCGGAGCCTTCTCGTTCTCTTTTTGAGACAACAAAAATATAATGGAAAATACAGGTCTGTCTCCAATCTCCAGTTTCCGCACGGAGAGAGTCTCTGTTTCAACCCTGCCTTGTCTATGAGTAAGAGAACTGTGGGAAGAAGAAGCTTATTGACTTGCCTGAAGCCGCCCAAGTGCCTGGGGACACTGAAAGCAGGCAGGGCCTAGGTCTCCCATCCAGCACCCTTGGCCACTGCCCTGTCCTTTTGACACACCTTTGACTATGGAAGTTTTCTAGACTTCTCTGTTCTTGCTTTGTTTTCAATTCACTTCCACTTTCTACCTTCAGCTTTCAGCTGACTGATAGGAAGAGCCAGTGAGTGCTTAGGGATGGAGGTCTGAGTAGGGGTGGGGACAGAGCCATGCTTCCGCTGAGCCAACAGAACCTTCCCTCTTGTCTCAGAATGGCCCATTAGTGAGTGGGCTGAGGCCATTTCCTGTGACATACCATGCCATCTTCTCCAACCCAGGGGCTGACTGGTACAAACTCCCAAACAGGCCCTCAGGGAGGCTTAAGCAAGCCTCCAGCCACTTCTGAAAAGTGCAAATAATTTTTCACTTATAGCTATGATAATGGGGGTGGCTACATGGGGTGCTAGAGTTAAAAAGCAACTGAACCCAAAGCATCTTGCTTTTAGAGAAATAGCATTAATTGGCAGAGATAAATAAATCATTTATTGAACTATTAAATAGATGCTAAAGGAGGTGTGGTGTACACCTGTGTTCCTCAACGGCTCCCAAGAAGCTGAACTTTCTGCTATTTCTCTTCAGTATAAAACTCCTTACTTTCATTTGTACTTATATGGCATCTAAGAATTTGGCTGTCACATGTGCTCTCTGTCAGCTAGACGTTCCTTTGATGGCCTGCTACTTTGGGGGGCTCTGGTGGCACTGATCAACGTAGGACACTATTTTGTGGCCAGGACCTAAGAAGCAAAGAATAGGGATAGAATTATTATGTAAATGATGCTTTCGTGCTAAGTACAGCCAAACAGCACCGCAGCAGGCCAGGCTGTGAGAGCAAAAGGTTCCCTGTAATTGCATTCTAGAAATCTGAACAGACAGCTGAGTATTCTCATAGCATCTATCTCCAGAGAGCCTGCTCAGGAGATAAGAGGACATTTTCCTTGTTGAAGGTGCTAACTCAATTTGGGAAAAACAATATTGCCCATTCTATGACATGAGTATTCTCATTTGGAATATCTGAGTTGTGTACTCTGTAGTATATTTAAAAATCTCTTGGATTTTATTGTTCTAGATGCAATGTATAAAGAGTTTGTATCTTGTTTTGTTTAAAAAAATACTGAATTAAAGTTACAGTTGAGAGAATTTAAAGGGATCTTGGAGTCTGTAGGAACCTCATCCTTTAAGAAAGTTCAGCAGATTCATGGAGATGGAGAAAACGAACTATAAACTATGCAAACAGCAGTTCACACAGCAGAGGTCCTTGGGCTCCTTGAACTGTTGGGTGAGGGAAGTTAACTTCTCACAATCCAATTAGAGATCTGACTTTCTGGAAACAGAAAGGGAAATGTAAATGTTCTCCTGTGTGGTTCTCTAATGGGGTTGGCCTGGAAGAGCATCGCTGATTGCCCTGGGCTCAGCCAAAGGACTGAATAATAATAACAAAAGCAGACCTCTAAGCACTCGCCCTGGTTTTTTTTTTTTTTTTTTTTTTTTTTTTTATTGGTGTAAGCAAACTCCTGGTCCCCACAGCAGGAACATCTGTCCTCAGGGAACTTATTTCTCTCCCATCAGCATCATCGCAGAGAAGCAGAAAATGGAAAAGTCTTTGGCAAATAATTCTCCCCTGTAATTCTGCATTACATTTGATTAATGAAGAGGCAAGAGGAAGCTCCAGCAAAATGCAGTGCAGGGCTTGGCATGGCCACTTAGAGGACTCCATCAAGAAATTATTTCTTTCCCTGGCTTGCGAGGGCCTTCACCTGGCTCCAAATGATTTGGAAACATTTTCTTAGGAAGGTACATTTTCCTTGCTCATGGTCCGAGACTTAAAGTCAGAGATGAATTTCCATTGATTTACGGTCTCAGCAAATTCATTTTTATAATTTCCCAGAGCACATTTATTTTTACCTTGGTTTCAGGAGTTTCCCAAAGCAAGTATTATTTATGAGAAAATGTTGTGTTAAAAATGTATACAAAATATGTCATCTGAACCATTTCTAAATATGCAGGTCATTAGTTTCATGTATAGTCACGATGTTGTATAAGTAATTACCAGAAATTTTCTTCTTATACAACTGAAACTGTAACCATGGAACAATAACTCAGTTTCCTCCCCACCCGCCCCCCCCAGCAAGCAATCAACTTTCTGTTGATATGAATTTGATTTCTTTAGATACTTCAGAGAGATGATTTAGTATTTATCTCTTATGATTGGCTTATTTCACTTAGAATAATGTCACTAAAATTCACGATGTTGTAGTATATATTGAAACTCCTTTTCTTTTTGAAAGCTGAATAATATTCCACTGCGTGGATATACCACACTTTGTTTATCCATTCATCCCTTGATGAATACTTGAGCTGCTTCCACTGCTTGATTATTGTGAATACTGCTGTGTTGAACATCTGTACAAATACCTGAGCTATTAAGTTCAATTCTTTTGGTGTGTATAAAGTGCTGGAATTGCTGGATCTTTTAGTAATTCTGCTTATTTTTCCTGAGGTGTTGTGATACTGTTTTGCTTATATCACTGTAAATCTCTGACAACAGTACCTAAGCCTTCTGATTTTTCTTCCTCTTTATTAGCCATTGTTATTTTTTGGTTCTGTTTTGTTTCTGATAGTGGCTGTCTTAATGTATGTGAGGAAATACCTCATGTAGGGTTAATTTGTGTTTCTCTAATAGTTAGTGAAGTTGCACATCTTGTAATACGCTGGTGGGCCATTTATATATTATCTTTAGGGAGATATCTATTCAACTTGTGGTCCATTTTAAAACCAGAGTTTAAGGGTTGGGGAGATGCCTCAGTGGAATAAGCACTTGCCTGGCAAGCACAAGGGCCTGAGTTCAATCTCTGGTTCCACCAAATAAATAAATAAATAAGCAACAAACCGATTTACTGTTGGCGGATTGCAGCAATTCTTTGTACATTCTAAGTACTAACTTGAAAGTGTTTTCCATTCTGTAGGTTGGATTGTCACTCTGCAGACTGTGTTCTTTGATGCACAAATGTTTTTAATTTTGCAACTGTTCAATTTCCTTTTGCGCTTGTTGCTGATGTTTTCAGTGTCATATTGAGGAAATACTTGACAAATTCAGTGTTAGGATGTTTTTTTCCACATTTTCTTCTAAGTGTTTTATAGTTTCAGTTTTTTGACCATTTTGACTTAATTTTTGTATATTGTATAAAATAAGGGCCCAAATAGTTGCAAACAGAGATCTGATTTTCCTAGTGTCATCTGTTGACTTGACTCCCTTTTTCTCACTGAGTGATTTTGGATCCCTTGCTGAAAATCATTTGACATGAGCAACAGTTCATTTCTCAGAAATATTTCACTGATTTTTATGTCTGTCTTTATGCCTGTACAGCAGTGTTTTGCTCATTGTAGTTTTGTAGCAATTTTTTTTTTTTTTTTTTTTTTTTTTTTTTTTTTTTTTTTTTTTTTTTTTTTTTTTTTTTTTTTTTTTTTTTTTTTTTTTTTTTTTTTTTTTTTTTTTTTTTTTTTTTTTTTTTTTTTTTTTTTTTTTTTTTTTTTGTAGTTTAGGGAAGGGTCTACAAGGTGTTCAAGGTCTCACTACTAGATCTGACTCCTAGTGATCTGCCTGTTAACAGCCTCGCAAGTGATGGAATTACAGGTGTGCACCTCCACTCCTGGTCTCAATTGAAGCCTCGGCATGCCCTAAGGGCTGAGCCAGCAGGGCAGGCCCAGGGATTGAATTCCTAGCCTCTGCTCCTACTTGTGGGTGCTTTAATCCTCTGAGCTGTTTGGCCAGCCAGTAACAAGGTTTTAAAATGTGGAAATGTAACTTGACTTTTCTACTTTGATCTTGTGGTTTTTTTTTTCTTTAATTTTTACTTTTAAAGAGATGGCTTGAGTATTCAGAGTTTGTTGTGGTCCTCCAAGTCATGGCCCGAGGCACTTGAAATCCAGAACTTAAGCACTTATGTCAGTATGTCCTACGATTATTGTTCACACCAAAGAAGTCGATCCTTAGAGGCTAGAATAACTCTCAGGAAAATCTTTATCCAGATGTCCTAACATGGTGTGGAGTTTGTAATAGAAGAAGAAAGCTGCTTAATTAGCATTCTTTTAGTGCATATTTATTATAGGGCGAAAAATAACATTAAAGAAGACCTAACCAGGCTTGATGGTGGATGTCTGTAATCCCAGTACTCTGGGAGGCTGGGGAAAGAGGATTACAAGTTTCAGACTAGCATAGGGAAGGTATTAACTTGCTTACACCTTGTCTCAAAACTTACCAAGAAAAAGAAAGGTGTGGTGGGAGCCTGGGGCTCTATCCCTTTGTAAAGGCTTCATATTCCAATCCCAGCTGGAAAATAACAGGATCTCAACTCTGTTCCTCACTCACTATTAGCTATCTGTGTGGGTTTAGGTGAGTCTTTGAACTCCTCTAGATCTCAGTTTCTTCATTTCTGGCATGGACCGTGGTGACAGATGGCATCAGGACCTGCCCCAGCTCCTGCCTCTTGTTCATACCATTTTTACTTGTTGAAAAGACAATTTCAGTCATGACAATAACTTCACTGTCTACCACATACAAGGAAAAACTAAAACAGATGCCTATAATGCACTTGACCTTATAATTTATGTTCATTCTTGGCAGGAATAATCTAAATTTTTATGAGTTTTCCTGATATAAGAAATTTATTCCTCTGTAGAGTTGATATGTTTTGTCATTGTTTAAAATGAAGGACCATTTAGTGAAAAAAAAATCGGTATATGCAAAATAGGATAGACATACAACTACTTTCTCTTAGTTCAATGAGAAGAAAGATTTGTACTAATAGTGTTTGGACAGGATATCATGTCTGCATCTTGTACTATGAATAACTAAAATGAAGACAACAATATGTATGGTATTAATCATTGTAATTGTCCTATTAACTTGCTTTGAAACTATCTCATTACTATTTGTTTCTCAGTAAAATTAATAAAATAATTGAATACATAGCTCTGCTTATATAAACAGACTAGTATTTCCAAACTGCTTCTGTCCCCAGTATAGATACAGAAAAGATATATTTGAAAGAACATAGTATTTATTAAAATATTTAACATTTATCACTTGCAACATCTTATAATAAGAATGTAATAATACAGATAATTCTGAGAAAGTAATCCCTAAAATCAATTCTTTTCTTATTTGCGTATTTATTTTCTCTCTCTGCCCATATTTGACATTTGAATTAGGGTACTATTTAATTTCATATGCTAGTATTTTCATTTGACAAGTTATCAGTTATTTGTATCATTTCTACATGGATTAACAACTGTCCCTTTGGTGGTTTTTAACCCTAAACCTTCAGTAGGCATTGGAAAACTTAATTTTTTATTGTGGACCTGTTAGGTTATTTTGTTTTGCACATCATTAGAAACAAATTGTATAACAAGTATCTTTCTTTGTTTAGAATCTTCTTTACTTGGGTTTTTTCCCCTGAAAATGCATATCAAGAAATGAGACAATTTGCTTAAAGAATAACTTCGCTAATTTTATAAATTAACTTTGGAAATTGGAAGTACAGATTTCCGGGAATGTAGCCTAGCTACTCCATTTGATACAGGTTTTTGTGAATAATACTTCAATCAATACATTCATTATTTCTCTAAATTTATTTCTATCATTAACAAGAGTGCTTTTGGCTGTAAGCAAATAAAAAGTAAATTAAATAGTGACTTAAACAGATCATAGTTTAATTTTCTCCATAATAGAATGTCTACTTGTAGTCTAGATGGACTCTTCTGGGTTAGCAAATTCTCGTGCAAGCCTTCAGGGCCCAGGACCCTTTATATCTTTGGATTCTTCCATCCTTAGTAAATAGTTTTGTTTCATGGTTGCAAGATGGCTATTACACCTCTAGGTATTGAACAAGCTCTTTAAGCATGAAGAAAGAAGAGGAACAAAGGACTGAAGGGGCATATTATCATCATGTACGAATCAAATACTTCCCCAGAAGACTCGTCTCACTCTTTGGCTCTCAGCTCAATGTTCAGGCCCAGGTCATGCAGTCACAGTTGACTTCATGCTGATTTGGGGCAGAGAGCATTTTATCCTGTATTCTCCAGGTCCAAAAAGACCCTGGCAATTATCACAAAACTTTAATGTCTTCAAGTGAAAAAGTGAGGAAGTGATTTTTATTGACCACAAGTAAATGGTGAACTGCTTCAGAGAAGCTGTAGAACTGGATTCAAGTTTGAATCCTAGGTTTCATGTAGAACAGGCACGGGAAATTTTTGTAGTATTCTGAAAAGGTCAACAACTGAGCATTCTAAAATTAGGATGGGGCAGTTAAAAAATTACAGTAGATTAGCCTCATTTAGTTGGATGTTTTTGAGTAGTAATCTAGAAATATGCAGCAGAAATAGAATATTGAACATTGATTTTTTTTTTTTTTATCCCAGGGATTGAACTTGGAACCCTGTACTTCGCAGGCAGGTGCATGCCACTGGGTTATCTTTCCTCTCTGAGCATTGATTATTGAACATTTTCACCAAACTTTGTACACAAATAGAGAAATATTTATTCACAAAAACTACGGCTCTTAACAATGATGCACAAAAGTTACTGATTAATGGAGGATGTTTAATACCAAGAAAACAAGGCCTTTATTTTGTTTTCCTTCTAGTGTCTACAGCAGTGTGTCCTGTGTAGATTTTAGGTGGCCACCTCCGATACAAATGGCTATCAAGCTGGATGGACAAGATTGCAGTTCCTAGGGACATATCGCACTTTCTGATCACCATCTGATCCTTTTCAGGAGGAAGTTTATCAGTGACATCGAGTCTATTTCCCTTTGGACTGGCTTTTGAGAGGTGAACAATCAGGATAGTGAATGCAATGAATTGCAGACTTTAAATCTAAAGATGAAAGGTCAGCTAAGTAGTTCAGTAAATTAAAGTGCCTCCAAGCAGGCACAAGGGCAGGGGTTTGATCCTGGGGCCTGCCATGGCAGCCTCCCCCTGGGATGCACTGAGACAACAACTGAGACTGGGTTTGGTGGAGTGCTCCTGTAATACCAGCTCTTGGGAGGCTGTAAACAGGTGGATCACTAGGAGTCTGATTAATAGTGAGACCCTGAACACCCGTACACCCTTCCTTACAATACAAAAATAAATAAATAAATAAATAAAAAGAAAGATGGGTAAATGATGGTCAGAATGAAAACAGGAATAACTTAAATGGAAATAAAGTTAATTCCTTCTTTTTTTTTTTTTTTTTTTTTTTTGTACTAGGAATCGAACTCCAGATGTCATGCTTGCCAGGTGGGTGCTGTGCCACTGAGCTATAATCCCAGCCCCAATTCCTTCAGGTTGGACCTAAATCAGCTGCAGAAGTGTAGAAACACAGGAGATTATATTCTTTGTGTATGTGTATCAACAGTTAGAGTTAAGGATGAAAGACGGGGAGAATGTCATGCCAGAGTCCATGGAGAATGGTGGCTTATCTCAGAGAGCAGTCAATTCTTTGTAGCCTCAGTTGTTCATGGTTAAAATGAATCCCATGAGGAAATGCTGTGGGACATTCATACATGCCTGGGAGCCTAGACAGGGTGACCTAGAAACCCTATGCCCTCCTGGATCAGAATAAATCTAATTTTAGTCAACTCTAACTTAAAGATTGCCCATAGGAATGAACTCTGTCAGTGGAGCTTAAAATTTTGTTCTCCATGCTGATTTGACAGGCTTTCACCTATGGAGGGGATCTGAGTCTCTGAATCTGTAGCTTTGGGTCCAACACAGGTCTATGTGTGGATTTTTTCTTCCTTCGTTGCCTGGAGAATTTATAATCTCAACACTTTCCCCACTGGCTCTCTGCTCATCCTTCTAGGTTGTATCAGCTACCGGCTGGGAAGGGAAGCAGAGTTCCAGGGTGGCTTCTCTGAAAAGGTGACACATGCAGTACGACCTGAAAAAGGAGAAGAGGCCCAGTATACCAGACCCAGTTCTGTGCTTTACAAAGACAGAAGCCTTGTCTCTCCCATAGCCTTGTCTCTTCGCTTGTCCACTGAGGAGCTGCTTCTGCCACTAGCCTCGGCCTCTGCTGGCAAGGTCTAGATTCCTGCCCAGCCTCCAGTGAGAGGGCTGAGGCTGCAGTCTTCCTGTGGCTTTCAGGCTCCATTCCGTTTTCCTGTGTGAGGTTCCACCTAGCCCTTCAGGAAGCAGTGTGGCCTCCTGCTGTGCCGCAGGAGGCTGGGTTCCCTAATGGCCCCTTTCTCCTTCCCTGACAGACTCCCAGCAGGAAGAATAGGTGGGAAAATTCTCTCTCCTTCTGGCAAGGTGATTCTAGGTAGAATGACAATGTAAGTGCCACCTCAGAGTTCTGATGACCCAGTGAGCAGGTATTAGCCACATCATAGCTCTCCACCCTGAATCACTTTTGTCTGTTTACTCCTTTGCTTCTTGCTAAGGGTTGCATGTCATTTGATCCTTAAAACTTCATGTATTCTTGGCTTGTTTTCTAGTGTAGTGACAGCAGGCAGTGAGCCTTTAAGAAGTAGGACCTGAGGAGAAGTCCTTAGGGCACTGGCAACATACCTTCAAGAGGCACTGTGCGACTGGTTCTTGGTCTTCCTGTCTGGTGATGAGACCAGTTTCTTCTATATGTGTTTCCACCACTGTGGTGCGATTGGCTGTGAGGTCCTCACTTCAAACAAGCAGATGCTGGTATCCCTGAACCTCCCTAACTGTGAGCTAAACATTTCTTTATAAAATTAGCCCACCTCATGCCTTTCATTATAGTAATGCAGAACAGACTTTTACCACCTCATTCTGGAGTCCTTACTCATGGTTCGTAAGCATAGTTCCAGGATCTGTTAGTCTGGGAAGTCATGCAAAGCAAACGTTATGCATATATTTGGAGATAGACCTGCAGTTCCTGAACTGTGCACAGAGGTTTTCCAGCTTATTTGAGCACTACACGACAAATTAAACCTTTGCTAAAAATTTAGTGGCATTTGTTAGATGCCATTCTATTACCATACTGCTAGCCAGGGTTAGCCGTCAGTTTTGTGCTAGTTCACACGACATTTTTTCAATAACATTGTGCTTACAAAAGCTGGGGTTTTGGTGGCTGCTCTGATAAAAAAGTAACATGAGGTGGAGACCAGTGTGGAACAGGAAATGGGGGTGGTGATTCTGTTATGATCCTAAGGAGTTGCGCATTCATAGCTCGTTGAGACAATGAAAAATGAAATACACTTACCTAATACATACATGTACTATGTTCAGTTTTCACAAATGTTGGCTCAGAGAAAGAGTATTGAGATACTAGAGCAGAGTGAGCCAAGGGAGTTTGGGCAGCAGACATAGCAAGAGAAAAGTCCCTGAGGGACAAATGACTTTAGCAGGTGTGAGAACTAGTCAGAAGCGCCACAGCAGGAGGGGAAAGAATCATGAGATTCCAAAAGCCGCTAGGGCTTGGGTGAGAAGCTTATGTATCCTTTCATAAGAGATGGTCCTTACAACTCTGGAACAAACCTCTCCCTCATTCTCTGTCAAATGATATTTTCAAAAACTGACATTGCCTTGGCGTTGGGCTGGCTGCACAGGATGTGTGTGGCACTTGCTGTCAAGGTGACTAAGGGTCCTTTCTGGAGGTGAGGCAGTGCCAAGATCATCTCCAGGTGGCTCTGGGGTGGTTCTTGAGTACACCTTGCCAGGATGATGAGCTGCTCACACTTGAGGGGAACGTGAAAATGTGAAGAGGGTGTGCGGAGTGTTCAGGACAGCATTCACACAGAACCAAGGACCTACTAGCTGTTGCTTTATTACCATTCCTCGGCCTCCCTGGTTATGACCTCACCTTTCTCTCATGAAGACATATCTTCATTTCAGAATGGGGTTCTCGAAGGAAGAAGTGTGGAAGGATGAGGGTTAAGCTATCTCGACCAATTTCTCAATTTTTATCAGGAGAAAAAAAAAAAAAAAAAGCAGAAATCTAGTACCTTGTTTTGCATTGTACAGCAGCCAACCTGCAATTCTTCAGGGCTCAGATTCTTCTACTACCACACAATGTATGAATATAGTTTGGTTATGAGCACCTACTTTGGAGTATGGATTTTTCACGTGTTTGGTGACAGCAGCTATTTCTTGGGTGGAAACCCTTAATTTAGAAAATGATCTGTTTTAAACGTTTTTGCAGTACATCGTTCCAACAGTTCTCCATAATCGCAGAAACAAAACTGGGCTGGGCTTTCAGGTAGATTCTGCAGAGGCTGTGGCTTCCTTGCTTCTGGCCGGGTCCCAAGAGCCCGGCCAGCCCCTCGGGGGCGCACCGTCTCCTCTCTGTGTCCCAGCAAGCACGCTGGAACCCGACTTCTGTTACTGGGTGTTGTCTGCCTTTCTGCTTCACCCAGGACCGATGATCGATTCAATCAGATTAACAGCAGTTTAGCAAGTGCCTGCTCCCCTTTTGGAAGGTACCTAGGGAGGGGCATTCGGGCAGAAGCAGCTCCACTTTTCTTCTGCAGAGAAGCAGCAGACGCCTACCCTTGGCCCCTCTCCCCTAGATTCGCCCTGCAGACGAATTCTCTCCAAGGTTGCCCCCCAAACACCGCACCTCTCTCTGGTACAAACCCCTAAAGTCTTCCCACGTCTGACAGAGTCTGCCTGGCCCTACCCCTGCACCCCAAGACCAGCGTGGGAGACAACTCCGCCGGGATGGCGGGGACGGGGTTGCAGGCCGCGCGGACTCAGACACCAGGGCTCTCTCCAGGCTCTAAGCGCTCAGTCCAGGAGCCGCCGCCTCCTGCGGAGCTCGGCTCGGCCCGGGGTAGCTAGCGGTGCGGGGAGAGGCCGGGGGCGGGGCCGGGAGCCCCGACGGGCGGGGCGGGCCGAGGTAGGCGGGCTGTGATTGGTCGGTCGGGGCGCGGGGCTCGGAGTTTCCCACAATGCCTTGGCGCGGTGCGGCCGCGGATGGATGCTGCGGGAAGGCGCTGCCATTTGCCGCCCCGCCAGCCGCGCGCGGACCTGCCCGCGCTCCCTGGCCGCCTGCGTCTCGCCCCAGCTCCCCGCGCGGCCGCCCGCGCTCGCTCGCCATGAACCCTAGCTCCGCGGGGGCGGGGGAGGACCAGGGGGCGCCGGGCGGCGCCGGGAGCTGCTGCCTGGGCGCTGAGGGAGGCGCGGACCCGCGGGGCTCAGGGGCAGCGATAGGGGCGGCCGCCCTGGAGGAGCCCGCAGCCGCCGGCTCGAGGGACAAGGACGAGGCGCTGGAGGAGAAGCTGAGGAACTTAACTTTCCGGAAGCAGGTCTCTTACAGGTAGGCATGGAAGACAGGTGCGGAGACAGGTGCCACCCGGGGCAGGGATCGCTCTCCTCCACGAGCTGCCTGCTCTGTGTGCTGTGAGTTCGTTCTCTCTCTCTCTCTCTCTCTCTCTCTCTCTCTCTCTCTCTCTCTCTCTCTCTCTCTCTGTCTCTGTCACTGTCACTGTCTCACTGTCTCAGTTTTCCTCTCTCTCCTTCCTCCTTTTCTGTTGTTCTGGGCTGGAGAACACCATAATCCCATCCTTCGGTGCTGGAAGGAAGCTAAGTGCGCCTGATTTCCCCCTGAACACCTAGATGTGGATGAATTTGTAACAGGACAAGATCCTGGGTCTCTGAGTGGGGAAACAGCAGAAATGCGTATATATGAGGCAAGGAAAGCAGACCTAAAAATGTATAGTCTTCTTGAGAAAAGTCGTCAGAGTTGCCCCTGAGGCAGTGCCATTTTAGCCACCCCCCCCACCTTTCCCGTGGCCCCGAGTTAATACCTGCAATCACTCTGTGAGGCAGGAAAGAACAGCCTTACCCTGGAGAGAAGACCGTGTGGAGGCTGGGCAAGTGCAAGTGCCCCGTTGAGGACGAGTCGGACGTGGCCTTGTGTGGGTGTGCAGCTTACACACACGTGGTCTCCCCTCTTGCTTGCTCTCTCTCCTGCTCTCCCCAGGGTGCCCTGAAGAGGGTGTGGGGAGCTTGCTGATGAGGTGAGGTGAGAGTGAGAGGCGACCATCCTTGCACCTGAGGGTGGATGTATCCATGAAACAAGGACATTGTGAGGTGAATGGCCACCAAATTAGGATAAAAGGTAAACCCAAATGGAATTAGGTCCAAGCAGGAGAAATCTTGAGAATTCAGTAGGCTCCGCCCATCCTACACCCATCCTCCAGCAACCAGAGAAACTCTGGGTACCTTGCTGGGTGCTGACTTCAGAACTCCTGGCTACAAGCAAGCCTTGATGTACAAGGATTTGCACCCTCTTGGGCCCCAAGGGTTGCTTGAAAGGGGGTGACCAAAAGGATTCTTGTGACCCTGCCTCTTCTATGCTAGCAGTCCCTTAAAGAAAACCGTCTAAAGTATTATGCCTGTCACACCATGTGCTGTTATGTAAGCAAAGGCGGATGACAGAAGCGTGTGGGCTTGTGAGGGTGTGCTGTGCTTGTGGGGGAAGATGTGTGAATCACCGGGATCCCCACAGGCAGTGCCTGGGCTGGAGGCCCCGGCATGAGCCTGGCCCTGAGCTCTGTGTTGGCTTCCAAGGATTCCTAAATGGTCTTGCCGGTGAGGTGCTGCTGCCTGCATTCTTGTGAGCGTTTTACTCGCTGTGTGGTGAGGGAATTTCCCACCTGAGTTGTTCTCTTAGTTACTCATACAAATCATATCCAAATGGATCTTTCTTTTTATATTTTAGGTTTCTAAAAATAGGCAGATGGCAGAGAGTGGGCCTCTCTGGGGAGGTATGCTGGGACACAGAAGGCGGCTTAGCTTCCTAGGTGTAATGGGCTGGCTGGCCCTGAGGTGGACAGGAACTGCGTTCAGCCTGACTGAGAAGCTTTGTTGTGTGGACCTGGGGGGTGATGATGTGAGGCACTTTGTGGGCCTGGGCTACCGGCTTTTGTGCTGAGAGGCTCTTGTGTCCTCGGTGTTCAGGATACTCTTCTCTGGGCTGGGATGCAAAGCCAGAGTTTGCAAGGGAAATCATTTCAGTTTGCCCCTTGGCAGGGTCATGCTCAGATCTTCTCTCTTGGAAAAACAGTGTGAGGCTGTGGCTCTCCACGATGTCTGCTTTCATGGGCAGTGAGAGCATGTAAATGCCTAGACATGGCTACTGTTTTTAACAAATAATACTGCATCTATCTTAAAATCCTAGGGATTATTCTGCTTCTTGGATATCATTTCCTTCCATGAGAACTCTCACTGACCCTGATTTGGTAAAACACCTGCATTCTTGTCCTTCCAGATGGTGATTAAGATGCCCCCTAGAAGACTGAAATACCAATCTCTCAGTGGGTAAAAGTTTTTTTCAGGCTCCTCAGGTGATGCTTAAACCTATGAACATCTGAGGATTTTGGCCCTGTTTTCCCCCAGAAGACAAACAATTGATCTTTGAGCTCACAAACCCTTTTCCAGATCAACAGAGCCAGGCAATGCCAAAGGCACCGAGGAGGTGGGAGATCCTGACTGGCACATGTTTGGCCCAGTAACCTGTGGGTTTTCATCCCTATGTATATCTGCTTATGTTTGGAGCCACAGTGAATGGCCTTTCTACCTGTTACAGAGGTTGTTTGTGCTGGCCTCAGAGAGAGGCAGCCAAACTCGACAGTCACAAGGAGCACTGAGGAGAGGTCTTAAGGGAAGAGCAGTTCAGGCTGGGCTCAGGTGTTGGCTCCTCAGTGAAGATCACACTGCCTCGCTTCTGCGGTAGCTAAGGATGGGCTGGCAGGCATTCATGGCGCCCAGTCAGGAAGGCCTGTGTAGATGGAGCGGTCTATCCAGAAGCATGATGCTAGAGTGGGGCAATCATCTTCAGTGGGGAGTGGTGATGTGCAGGTAGCTAAAAAGTATCTTTGGAAGAACTGGGATATTTGCAGAATGAAATTGGATGAGGAAGAAGAAGGGGCTTTGGGAGGAAGGGTGTATGTGAATTCGTGTGTGTGTGTGTGTGTGTGTGTGTGTGTGTGTGTGTACGGGGGGTCGCATCTGCTCCTCCTGTTGCTAAGGAACATATAAGCTAGGGTTTAAAAATAAATGAAGAGTGGGTGGGCATGTGCAGTGACTCCTGTCTTTTTAGGAACCAGAGCCCTTTACAGAAAGCCTTTAAATAACCATTTCTGGAGGCAGATTATTCATTTTGCTTGACTTTTACTTTATTAAGTAAAATAAACTCCCTTATATATACCCCTAGGTTTCCCCTGATTATCTTTTCTTTGTTGGCTTTTGTGGGAGCCATTTTTTCCCAAAAGAAATTTTCTGTCATTTCAGAATCTGCACCCCTAGAGAAAATAGTCTCTGTAGACCATAAAGCTAAAGGCTTTAAAGAAAGCAGTGTGAGTGAGCTGGTACTTTTCTCCTAAAATTACTACTTTTTTTTTCTTTGCAAATTATGGTGCAGCCACAGATACATACGTGTAAATGACTATATAATGTATAGAAACTGGTTTTTTAAAAAGTGCTATAAGAATTCCTGCTTAAGTCAGGGAAATTGAAATAAAAACTTTCGGAAACACATAGGCAAAGGGAAGAAGGACCTAGCTGACGCTTACTGTCTTCCGTGGGTCAGCATTGCATTAAATATTGTTGCACAGTCCCTCTGGCTTGATATTTGTGACATGATCCTGTAATGCGATTCTGATTAGTCCTGCTGGGTAGAAAGCAAATCTGAAGCATAGGCCTTGGGCAGGGCATAGAATTTAGTTACAGATCTGATGCTCATGGGCTTTCTCTTCAGACCACAACGTACCACTTCCTCGCTCACTTCAGAGCTCTACTCTTTCCACTGGCTCTTGTGTGTGTGCATGCAGTGTGAGCCATTCTTTTGCCTTCTCCACACTCTACCTTGGCTCAGTATTGTCAGGAAGACCTCTTGTCTCCTTCCTTCTTTAGGCGACAGCCTTCTGGTCATAGGATTCTAAGTAACACCTCTGTTATTTCATGAATTTAAATGCATGACCATCGGCAAATACATTGGTTTTGCTCCTGAGAACAAAACCACCTGGGCAGTATTTGCTGTCTTTATGAAGACACCCATCTTAGAGATGCATGTGTCTTTGAGAATTTTTCTACGTGTGTTGTTCAGGGGTACTTAGGTCCAGCAGCAAGGAGCTACTTTGTGCATTTCTCCTCAGGCTGTGCACAGGAAGAAGTGAAGTGTGATTTTGCCTGTGAGGAGGCTTGGGCAGTTACCATTGTACATGATATATCGATGCTCCTGCTTCACATTTTCCACTTGTAAACCAGGATGGTACTTCCTGGTCTTTTTATTGACTTACTTATTTGAGACAGGGCCTTGCTATATATGTGGTACAGGTTGGCCTTAAACCCCCTCTGTGGAGTTCTCAGTGGTCCGCCTCCTTCACTACGCTGTGCGCTGAGGTTATGGGCACACACCACCATTCAAAACTCTGATGTTTCCTTAGGGGCATTTGCAGTATGACACAGAAGTAATAGTAAAGAATATTACAGTACCTAGAATGACTAACTGGATAGAAAAGGATCTCTTATTCTTTGTACACTGATGATAAGAAATAGCACAATCATCCCTCCATGTTCAGAGGAAATGGGCCCAGGGCACCAAACAGATATCAAAAAATGCTGATAGTCAAGTCTCTTCTACACGATGGTGTAGCGCTTACATATAGCGTATCTCAAGCTTTATGTCATCCCTAGATTACTTGTACGAGCTGCTACAATCTAAATGCTGCATGAGCTGGGCATGGTGGCACTTGCCTATAATTCCAGTACTGGAGAAGTTGAGACAGGAGGATGACCTCATGTTTGAGGCCATTTCGGGCTACCTACTGAATTCAAGACCAACCTTGACCCTGAGATAGGAAGTCCTGTCTCAAAAGGTGCTATGGAAATAGTTGCCAGGCTATCCTGTTAAGGAAGTATTAACAAGGCAAGTCTGGGTATACTTATTACAGATGCAATTATTGTTTTTTTTTTTCCTGATGATTCAGAATCTATGGCTGTTTGAATTCACACATACAGAGCCCACAGACGTGGCAGGCTGATGCTATTTCCATTTTATGCTTTGTCCTGCACAATGTGATGTTATTACAACAAAGAAAACTGACGCCAAGTAGGATAGCCCATGCATTATTTTTCCTTGTATTGGAATCAATAATGTATGGGGGTTGTTTTCCTCTCCTGAATATGCAGTATCTGTCTTTATAAATCACTTTCATTTTATGTTTTTACCTATACTTTACACATTGCTCATCTATTTGGAGTCTTCAGGATCAGACAACAACTTTGGTTCTAATTTAACGTTTCCTGCCTCATTAATTACTGAGGGACTCAGGGTCAACTCCCTCAGGACCTATGGGGTGAGGTTTGAGCTTTGCCTCTGTGCAGGTTCTGCCCTGCTCTGGCCCATTGGAACCTGGGTTTTGCATGGGAATTAGAGCCCTGAGCTCCGTGATGAGAAGCGAAGAGACCTTTGCTGGCATTCAGTTCTGTTGTGGCAACAAGAACACTGCCTCATGGGGCCAAATTAAATTAGATTAGAGCTGCCTCTTTCCAACAGTTCACTTTCTAATCTGGGAAAATGAGGACTCCCAGTGAGAGCCAACCTGGCCGCACCTCTCCATTCTTCTAGGCTGTGATCTGAACTCTGCGTTTCTCATCCCACTGCGAAGTGTGCCTCATACGTTGTAGAACCAGGAGCATCTGGAGAAATCATCTTTGTACTTGGGGCTGCGATATTTGCTCCCTACACAGGGTTGCACTGCTTACACCGATCTTCTGGAGACTACATTTTTCTTCTCAGACCCTATGATTGTAGTTTTTAGAATAGTAGTTACTGCAGATGAACGGTGGCAAGTGAGCTTTTCTTATCATGAATTATGGGTGGGTGAGAAGGCTGTAAGCAATGCCAAATCTAAACCACTAGACTTCCCCCCCCCCACTTTACAATTGAATTTTTCCCAGTTATAAAACTGGACCCACTCCTAATTTTTAAACTGGTAGGATCCTATGACAAGGCATAGGAAATTACTGTAATATGGAAGATTAAAGAAATAAAACTCCAAGTTACATCTGTTTGCCTACGAGGCGTGCAGAGGTCGTCTCTGGCTTGAACACCAGGCAGCCCCTCACTGGGAGGAAGCTCCATAGGGTCAGCCTCCTGTGCCATGTGGCTGTCCTCTCCCATCCTCCTGTGATGCCTCTGGACAACCTAATATGTTAGGATAGAGTTTTAATGCTCTCTCTCCTTTTCATTTGTTTTTTTTATTTTAGCGAAGGGTCTACAGCGTGCCAAGGGTCTCACTACTAGATTGGACTCATAGTGGTCCACCTGTTTACAGCTTCCCAAGAGCTGGGCTTACAGGTGTGCACCACCACGCCCAGTCTCAATTGCTGTCTCAGCCCACCCTTGGGGCAGGCCCAGGGATCAAATCCGCAGCTTCTGTGCCTACTTGCAGGTGCTTTAATCTGCTCAGCTATTTGGCCAGCCAGAGCTTTCTCTTTCTATTGTGGAAATGAGACTAGAGTTCGAAGCTGGAAAATCCCACGTGATCTGGGGTGATTGCCATAAGCTTTTCGACTCTCTGAATATTCATCATGAAGATATCAGCAGTGTCCATCCATCTTGGAAGCTTGTTACAGTTACTTTCTGTAAAGGGCTCAGCACTGAACTCTGTCGCGGCTTCGCACAATAACTTTTGTCATTGTTCTTCCCGTGTTGAGTTGGCAGCTTCTTGAAAACAGGAACTGTGCCTTAACATTTGAATCTCTGGATCTTGCTCTTCTTGCTCAGTAAGTTTTGAATAAATATTTGTTGAGTGAGTGCGTTTCACTACATATTTAAATATAAGGCCACTGCTGTTCATATGGGGTCCATCTCAGTGGGTACTTCTTCTTCCTCCTAAATGAAGTCTCTGCCTCTATCTCACCCATTCTCTGGCCAACAGCGCAGGGCATGTCTCTGTCTGCAGCTTCCTGTTTGAGCACCGGCTACTCAGCCAGCTGTCAGAGGCTGGAACAGGGAGGCAGAAACTCCTGCTTCACCATCTATTTGTAGCTTGTCGCAGAAAAGGCCTTAATTTACCTTCTACGGGGCACTAATTGGCTCTCTGGTTTTCTCTCTATCTCACTGCTGTCCAAGAGGCAGCATTGATTTTCTCCTCAGGGAATTTTTGGTGGATGTTTCTTCAGTACTCAAAACTTAACCATGAAAGGAGAAGGTGACCCTGCATTCCTGGGCTGGCTGGACTCACAGGGCTGCTCTGCTGTGTGTGTCTCTGTTTGCTCCCTTCTTCCGGATCATCTGATTGACTTAGATGGACAAGTTACTTAGAAAAAAAATGCAGGCTTCCACTTGATGACTCTCAGCTTTTGCTCTGTTTTGCTCACTTAATGTAATAAAGTCTTTGAAAAAGTGACAGCTACTTTTATTCATGTAACCCATGTTGCCCTTGAAGAATGGCTGGTGGGGTTTTCAACATCCACAGTGTTTGAAGACTGTCAGCCCAAACACTCCTTGGATCATTTGGGGGAAAAATGTGAAATCATCAGGTGTGTGCTGAAATCAGAGTTGGGGCGGTGGCTGAGAGAAAGTGGGAAGAAGTTTCTCCAGAGGAATTTCAACATTGTTTTCCTTCAGCCTGAGTTCTGTGAGCTCCTGAAATGGAGCAAACTTTTTTTTTTTTCTATTTTCAAAGGCAGCTCTCTGACAAGGATTTCTGTACGTCTTCCTTTTGCATCCAACATTCATGCATTTTGCTCAAATGGATATCTGCCTTTAGATTTTCAGAATCATGAATAGTTTTCTAATGAAGCACCAATTCTGGTTTTGACTGCATCAGGAGTCTGGCTCTTGTTAGATCTAGAGGGAAATATTCCTAGCTTACGATCCAGTAACACTAGTAGTAATATTAAAGCATCATTCTTCTTACCCTTCAACTATGTAGAAGACAGTAGAATAGTAGTGAGGAGCTTTGGAGCCCTGTACTCTAGGTTTGAATCTTTAGCTTTGTTAGCTGTGTGTCCTTCTGTTGCTCGTGTGTCCTTCTGTGGAACGGGACACTTTCCTTTCTCATATATACACCCGGTGGGGTTATTTGGAGTTTAAAAGGGTAGACACTTGTATTGCCTGCTCTCACTGTCACAAAGCAAATGCCAACCTGTGCTCCTCAAAGCGGTATCATCTGTGTATAAGTCTAGGTAGAGAGAAGGCTTGTTTACTATTGTTCAAAATATTATACCCCGGTCAAATATCAGCAGTAAAACTACTCAGGCAATACAAAAATAAGATGGGCTTATCTGGAAGGAATTCAGTTTACAGATTCAGATGCCTGTGGATGTACAGAACATGGACTTCTGTAACTTATTTGAACATAGGCTGCTTGCACGAAGGGGTGGGGAGAGGAGGACACTTCTGCTGAGAGCTCTGGAAATTGGAGCAGGCAAGGAGAGGGAAAGAACACAGGCACAGTCGGGTTGTGGAGGGGCCGCCGGCTTGTGGAGGGGCCGGGTGGCAGCCCCAGGTGCCATGCTGGTGTCCTGCGAACAGGAAGTGGGACGGATGTGAGGTGCTGAGAGGGGTGGTGGCTGCTCAGTGCCAGGAGGGAGGTGAGCAGACGGAAGTGCTGCAGATAGAGTTGCTGTCACCTGTGATCCTGGACAGAGATTACCTCTTCTCTGGCCTGTCCTGGTCATGTCCACATTGCACCAAGGGTCTGTGCCGGCAGTCGGCGAAAAATCCTTCTGAGATGCTGCCTGCCCTGGATTATTTCAGAAATGGGAGGTTCACCTTCTGGGACAGTTCAGCACTTAGCGCAGTCAGGCCAAGTGATGGAATTTATTTTTAAAATTGTGGATGACTTTAACATGTTGAATAAGTAAAAGCGGATCCTAACTATGAAAGAAATCCTGAGCGGAGTGAATCCCAGGATGTTTTCTATTTTTTTCTCCTCAAAAGGCAAAGATCAACTTGGTTACTTTTATGTATCATGTAGATGCTTAGGAAATCACCAGCAAAGAACCTTCCTGAAAGGGCTGAAGTATATTTATTTATATTATTTATTTATTTATTTTTGGCTGAACTGAGGATTAAACTCAGGTCCTTGCGCTTGCCAGGGAAGCACTTAGTCCACTGAGCCATTTCCCTGGCCCCTGAAGTATATTTAAAAACATGTTCCTCCTTTGTATGTGAACAAGATGTTAGACTTCTTTGGAAAAATTAATTTTTATTTTAAAAAGATTAGTAATTTGTTTAAAAATAAAAGAGATTTATATAAATTTCTGAGGAAGCATTTGGAACAGATTCTTTTTTAAATTTTTTTTTGTTTTTTGGAAAGAGTTCTATGTAACATATAGAGTCAAATTTCTGGAAAATTCCTCAGGCTAAAAGGATTACATCATTGTATGTGACAGGGTGTGAGGCAATCCCTCTCAGACAGAGAGAATCCCCTATAGAGGTTTCTGGGAGAAAAGCCTAATTTAAAACAGATTCTGAACAGACTGAGTGATGGCAGAGTTCTTCTTCTTTGTAGTTGAAGCTCTGTCCTTAGCATTTCAAGTTAGTTAGGAAGTAGACAACAGTGAGCCTCAGAGAGTTTGGACCTGGGTCTTCCCTGACAGCATGAACAAGCACGCATGTGTGGCCTTCTCAGCTGTCCTGTCCATCTGGGTTACTGTGATGGAGTATTGTGAACTTTGTGAACGGCAGGCAATAATCTCTCACAGTCTAGTTCAGGCTCTGGACTGGTCAGGTTGTGGAGAGGACTCTCTTCTGGGTTGTAAATGGTGGCCTTCTTGCTGTGCCCCTGTGTGGCAGAAAATGCTAGAGATTACTAGAAAGAGCTCTCTCTGTTCCTCTTCTTTGAATGGCATGGATCTCCTGGACAAGGCTGCCACCTGTCAGTACTTCCAGAGGTGTAGCAGCTCCTACTGTCATCAACTTGGGGCTTAGAGTTTCAAAGCATAAATTGGGCCCAGAAGACATTCAGTACATAGTACCTCTACCTTGCCTCTCCTCCTCCCTGCAGCCCAGGAAGCCACAGGCTTGGGGCCTCTGGTAGAGTGACATTCCCTGAGGTAGCAAAGGCAGTCCATGAACTTCCAGACATTTTACAAAATGCAGCTCAGTGAAAAGAAAAGCTTTTCCTGGTTCAAATACCACCTGCAGCCATTGATGACTTACCTTCCTACTTATGAATATTAATCATCACAAGTTTTTATTTTGTCACATGCATGCTGTCTATCCAGAGCTGTTAAACATTTTATACACTGTTTTGTATAGAATTCTCAGTTTTTCAGGGGCTATTGTCCTTCCTATATTAGAGCAATGGACATCAATGCTTACAGTTTAAACAACTTGCCCAGGGTCATGCAGCTAGTTCGGTGACAGATTGTGATGTGTATCTGTATTTGCAAATTACTTATTGAATTTTGCCTCCCTAATGCAGGTTTTTCACTCTGGTTCTTCCCTCATTCTTTTCCATTTTCTGTGTGCAAGTAGCCCAATTCTCACTATCTAGTGGCTTATTAGACTGGAACCTTCGAAGGGAGACGTGCAAACATTGTACATGAGTGGGCCTAGCTAGGAGTCATGCAGAAGCCTCCCCTGATGGAGATCAACCAGCAAGAGTGCATTCCTTTCTTGCCCACATGTAAGATGAGGGCTGAAGAGCTCCATGTGCTGTCATTGTAGAGACCCAGCACTGAGCCTCCCACAGTTGTTAAAATGATGTGAATTTTCCACTGCATGGGATTAGGAAATAAATTGTCTCTCAGGGCCAGAAAATAATCGCAAGGATTATACCCTGGCCAAGCTTCTATTAAATTCCACCTCCTGGACAAGATCTTGTGACTTGGAGTTAGCAGGAACATGAAATGAGAGGAATGCTTGTATGGACTGGGGTCTTGTATCAAAGATAGGACCAAATGTATGAATATACTTTATGTGGATGAAATATCCACATCATTTGATTAAGAAAAACATTTTTGAAAATTAATTAATGTTTGTCTTTTTGGTATGGGGTCTCACTATGCCGTTCAGGCTGGCCTTGAGTGCACTATGTTGTCCAGGCTGGTCTTGAGCTCGCGATGATCCTCCTGCCTCAGCCTCCCAAGTGCTGGGATTGTAGATGTGTGCCACCATGCCTGACTATAAGAAAAATGTGTTTAGATGAGGTGTGTCTTTTACCTTTAACTAGTGACCCTGTTTAAACTGGAAGCTTTTGCACTATTCATTTTTTCCATAATATCATCCTCATTTATATTTCTGTGTATGCAGTTCTGGACCCCTAGAAAGTTCCAAAAGCGCATTTCAAAAACCTGAGTCATTCTTTCACATTTGAAGCAAACCTTCAGAATTTCTTAGGAAAATAAACCTCTAGTTCAGAAATAAACATCAAAGCTATTTAAAGATTAAAACAGAAGCTTTCTATGAGCCAGTACAGAGTTACTTATAACAAATCTAAGGGACTGGAAAAAAATGGCCAATTTCTGGAGATTTCTTGAAACATTAATACTGACTAAATTTAGGTACTTAATAAAAAATGTGCATGGTGTTTTGAGGCTTAGCGTTTATAAGCTGCTTTCACTTAAGTGATCTGATTTATCCTCAAAACAAACTTGGGCAACTCCGTGTCATTTTTATAGCCATTGTACTCTGGAAAAACCACAGAAGCCGCATGACTTCCCAAGGCCACGTGCCAGGGAAACCCAGGTCAGGACGGATATTCGTTTGGGAGCATTGCTTCCACCCATCCACCGATGGGAAAATAGGAGTGTCTTCCTCTCCTTACTTTTATTTGCCTGAACTTATCTCTGTGGCTGACCACAGTGGGCAAAGTGAGACTCGGTCACCAGCTGGCACCCTGAATTCATATGGCGGTGACAAGGAGGATGACCTTGTTATTGTCCTCACAGCCTTCCTGTGCATGGGGAGTCATGAAGCTGCAGCATGTTGGGCTGTATTTAATGCTGGGGAAAAGACATACAAAAGGAAGGAAGAGATACGGGCAGGAGTTTCTTTGCATTAGTTGCTAAGCAGCAGCCATTTCATTGTAAAGGAGAGTCAGCTCAAGTAATGACCTGGGTATTCCAAGAATACCGTTTCATTTCTACAGCAGCTGCGCTTCAGGTCTCCTCCATAGGGCACGCGCTTCTGTGGCTCAGTGACTTGAGGAGAAGCAGCTGCCGCCTTAACATATTTGTTGAAGATGTGGAGAAGATTCAGTAGGGCTGATCACCTACTGCCCAGATGTAGGGGTGTTGTGCAGGAGGTTCCCACTGGGTGGCAAGCTCAGGCTACCCGTATGCACGCTCAAGGCCTGGGAAGTATCTCCAGGGTGTGCAGCTGACAGATGGGTATGTTTTAAGGTCGTATTTGGCTTCTGCTGATACAGGCTCCATGGAATGCTCTGGGTCATTTAAAGTTCTGAGTTGTAAGTCATTTGGTAGAGAACAAAACTATATTGCAGCCACAGAGTTAGACTGTGGCCAGAATTTCAGTGTGTTGAAATTTTGTTGGTAACTGAGGGCCATTTACAATGAAAATAAGGCAAATACTATACAATGCTAATGTGAGTCATGGAGTTTGTTTGCCAGAAAGAAGAGTATCTGCGTATAGATGCTGACCTGTATTCAGTGTCCTAATAGGCAGCTCTGTGAAAGGGGGATATCAGGATTCAGCGTGATTGGGGGGTGTGTTTTGGTGTAATGATCCCCCTGACCACTTCCGAAGACTGCAGGACTGGTGTAGAAGCGCTTGGACCTACCCACTCCTTAGACGTCTCACGTCTCTGCCATGACTTGCCAAACAGTTGGCAAGCATATGTGTATCTAGACAAGTACATTTTCTTTTCTTTTTTTTTTTCATAATTTTATTGAAGAACAAATAGCAATGAGACAGTTTCAAATCAAATTAATAAGACAGATTCAATAATTAATACATTGCATATTGTCTTCTTAGTGGTTATTTGTTGTACAAGGTGCAGACATGATATTCTCTTTGCAAACACTATTAGAGGAAATCCCTCTATTCTTTGAATTAAGGGAATGTAGCTGTATACCTATCTATTTTTTAAAGCTGATTTATAGGACAGTTTCAATACTTTTTACATTGTTATCTTCCTAGTTAGTGGTTATCCATAGTACAAGAAGCAGACAGGATATCCTACAGAGAATTGCTTCATGGCACTTGGGATGGGAGTAAACTTAGTTTCTGTCTGAGGATGCCCTCCCCTGTCCTTACTCACCCCCGCAGGGCATTTGAGAGAAAAATGTCTTTCCAGGAGCAGCTGGGATGCTTGGAAGCTGGTCTTTAATTTCCAGTAAGGTTCTCTCACATCTAAGGCAAAGTACCTCTTCTAGGAACTCAAAAGTAATGTTCAGAAGAAGCAATATACATGGCTGAATGTGCGAATGGTGAATCGTTATTCCCACAGTGCAAGTGGATTCATTAATACGGGCTTTTTTAGAGTCTCTGCAGCAGTTAATATCTTTCATACATTCACTGTGCGCCTTTAACAGTAGCTCCAAACAGCTTTTGTGTAGAAGCTCTAGTATTACAGCAACCTGTTATTTACATGGGGAAATCAAGTCAGGAAAGGACCAGGACTAGAGGATGAAAATCAAGAACTCTTTGGCCTGGAACCACAGAGAAACAAGGCCCTAAGTGTGTCCTAGGAGAATCGGATCTCAGAGATGCTCAAGGGTTCACATCAGCGTTATTTGTGGTAATTGCAGTAGTATTTATTGAGGCCCTACTATGTGCCAGAGACTATGCTAAGTGCTTTGTGTGGATAGTCTTGGTTGCTTCTTATAGCAGTTTTATGAGGTAGACACTTTTACCATCTGTAGCTTTACAGAAGAGGAAACTGAGGCTGAAATAACACATCAGCCAGCCGAGCATTCCAGCCAGTGTGTACTTCAGCATTACTCTGTGCTGTGTCCCAGTATAAATACAGAACTCTGTTTTTTATTTTGTGAGCACCATTACGTGGTCATGTGTGGCCTTGTAGGACTGAATATCAAGGTACCTGGGACTCCACAATGCAGCCCAGGAAGATCTTTGGAGGCTGTTGAGGGTTAGATGAGAGAGGCTTTCTCTCACTACTCTGACACCCTCTTAGGACTAGCATGCGGCCTAGACTTACACAATTGGATTCTTTTTGTGTAGGGCCCTTGCCTCAGACCCTCATATGAGTAAAAATACTGCCCATTCACTTTATCTGATCTCTGGCAGCACACTTCCTGCTGCTCAGGTGCCTTCCTTTATTCCCAGTTTCTCAGTTGAATTTCAAACAACCCAAAAATCTTTTTAAGAAATTTCCTTTGTGCTGAAGTTAACCAAGATTGGCTTCTGTTGCCCACAACTAAAAATAAAATTTAACTGAAAAAGTAATCCAGTCTTTAGTGTGTGGCCAGGCAGCTTCTCCTGGTGAATGCTCTCAATGCCAGAGACCTGCTCTAGGGAGAGAGTCACAGCACTGGTCAGCTCTTCTTGGGGTTCTTCATCAGAGGACAGTGAAATTGTCACTGAGTGAATATTTGCTAGGGTTTGTGCTTCCTTTTGTTTTCTTATTTAATTATCAAAACTTTGCTTAGTTATCTCTCTTTTAATGATTAGGAAACTGTGTCGTTAGGAGGTGAGATACTTTTCTTCCAGTCAAAGATCTAATACTTGATGACCACAGCCACCACTGGCCCACATTTACTCTCATTGTGGCCCATTGCTCCCATGTCACGTTCCGGTTTGACTTCTTCAAGTTTTACCCGCTCGTACGGTGTGTTTTCTTCCACGGGAGCACTCCTGATAAGGCTTCGTTCCTTTCCTATAGGAAAGATCTTTAAAGGTTTAAAGTCACAAGGGACATAGCTATAGATGAACTGTCTTTTTTTCTTCTTCTTTTGTATTTAGGATACAGTCTACAGGGTCTACAGGGTCTTACTGCGTAGATTGGTCTCAGAGTGATCCTCCTGTTTACAGCCTCCCAAATGCTGGGATTACAGGTATGCGCCACCATGCCCAGTCTCAATCACTGTCTCAGCACACCCCAGGAGTAGGGCCCGCACAGCAGGCCTGGGGATTGAACTCCCGGGCCCCTGCGTCTGCCTAAGCAGGTGTTTTAACCTGCTGAGCTATTTGGCTGGCCCCCAACTGTCTTTATTTATTATTATTATTATTTTACTTAAAAAAATCTTTTATTTGTGTACTTATTTGTTTGGTACAGAGTCTCGCTGTGAAGGTCAGACTTGCAGTGATCCCCCCTCTCCGCCTCCCCAGCACTGGGTTTTATAGGTGCATGCCACCATGCTTGGTTTCAGTGGTTCACATGGCATTCTCAGGGTTCTGGGGCCAGCATCATAAGTGGTTCAAGGGATGGAGCCTGGTTCTTGAGCTTGCCAGGCAGTTGTTTACGCTCCCAAGCCACCTCCGCAGGTGAGTTATCTCCCCAGCCCAGCCTGCTGTTTTGAAGCAGCTCTACTTTTATTCTTATCCCTTATTGAAAGGTGACTTTAAACCACCTTCAGTTTTCTGTTTTCTTTTTTTAATGTATTTTGGTACAGGGTCTCACTACACAGTTCAGACTTATAGCGATCCGCCTGTCTCAGTCTCCGCAACTCTGGGATTATAAGCATGTGCCACGATCCTGATCTCAGTGGCTAGCTCAGGATGCCTGGGGTGGGACCAGAGGAGCATGTGGTGCTGGGGATCTGTCCCTGGTCCTTGCGCTTGCCTAAGCACACGCTTAGTCTGTTGAGCTATGTCACTGGCCCTCCCCTTCACTTTTCTGGTTATCCCCAGTTGGACACAATGAACTGCTTTATCCATGTTTTTCTTTATAAAAATGGACCACTGAATTAAAAATGTGATCTAATGAAGGCTACAGAGCATCTTTGTTCTAATTGGAAACAGGTCTGGATTTTGGGTGACAAATTTGCCTAAGTCTGCCCTTACTGTAGAGCACAGCCAGCCTAGAGTCGGGTCTGAGTGTGTAGGAGCCTGGATTCCCTATGGTGTCCCCCTTGTCCTTCTCTCGGCCCTCTGGTGTACCCCCAGCATACACATGCTGTCAGCATGGTTCTGAGGACTCAGTTTCCTGCTGTGTCCACTGGTTGTGCACATGCATTAGAATGGGGGCACGTCAGTGGCTGTGAAACTCATTCCAAAATCCCGAAGGCCAGACGGCTGATTCAACAAATTACAGACCACATTCCTGAAGTTTTTGCTTGGGTTGCAGCAATTTCACTTAAAATTTGTCATTTCAGTTTGGCTAATTGTTCCATTGGCATGTTTCGTATTTATTGCAGACACCAAACACTTCTAGAATGTTCAAGATCTGCACTTCCCTCTTATTGTCCATCTGTCCCTCCTTCCTGTCCCTCGCCTCTTAATTAAAAAGGACAAGTTTTTTCATTACTAATTACTGTGATCTCTACATCTCAGATTTACGCTTTCCTGTCTTCCCCCCGAATGACAAGTGAAAGCAAGACAGGCTTTAACTCTTCATCTGAGAGGACACAGAGCTGATTAAGCAGCCTGGTGTTCTTTGGCTAGACCTGTACACGGTGATTATAAAGATGACTTAGTTTGTCCAGATGACGTCAGTTTAACAGTTCAGGTACCAGGGCTGTGCTGTCTAGTGCAGGAGACACTAGTACCCTGAACCTATCAAAGGTAGTTTTTTTTTTTAAAAAAAACCAAAATCCAGTTCTTCAGTCACATTAACTGTTGCTTAATAACCAGCCACACTGTTTTGTGCTTAAAGGCCACATGTGGCTGGTAGCTGTCATTCCAGGCGGCACAGGTATGGGGCGTGGATATCACTGAGGCACGTTTAGCTCATCATTGTGCACTGAGGGATGTGCCAAGGTGCTAATTCATCCAGACTGCGGAGACCTGTAGTTGGCCATCATCAGGTTGAATGATGAGCTAGAATGATATAGCTGTTGAATTCAGATTGCCAGGCCCTAGCTAAGAGGTCAAGTTGCAGGAGTTTAGAAGGGAGGGAGCACTGTAAATGGGGGGTTAAGGGAAGTGACTGTTAGACTGTGTATCCTGCCATGTACCCCTCCTCTGTTCATAGAAGCAGGGAGGAGCCACGAGGCTGTTCCTTAAGGTTGAGGATGTGTGTGTGTGTGTGTGTGTGTGTGTGTGTGTGTATCTGTGCATTTTCTTTTTCTTTTGTAAGCTGTACTTTCCTCTACACTGCCAAACATAAGGAACTCTAGGCAGAGAACAACACATTCCATGGCTTCCGGGTGGGCTGCGAAGTTTGCCTCTAAAATAGTCTGTGGTGGGCTTCGTGGCATTGGAATGAAGGGTGGGAAAGGAGGGGCACTGCTTTTCCCTCAGTGGATTCCTCAGATTTGGACAAGAGCATGGTCCAGATTGGAGGGGTGGTGGTGGTGTAGACTAGAGTGAGGATTTATGTAGTCTTATAGTCTCAGCTTCCATGTATCACAGAAATAGCTTTTTAATGGCTTCAAGTTTTGTTCTTAGCATGAGGCCCTGTCACATTCAATAAATATTTATCATAAATACATGAGGTAGGTAGGAAAGTGAACGCATGAACTTGAGCCTTTAATGTGGGTCATCTGGTGCCTAGAGAAAGACCTGAGGATACTGGGAAAGAATTTCAAGGACAGAGCACAGGCCCCGGGAGAACCCGCACGCATCTGTGTGGATTCTCTCTGGTGCCTTGCACTGCCAGGGCTGCACATGGGTGTTCTAAAAATAACACAAGGAACGTGTGTCCTCTGCGGAAGGGAGTGAGATGATTTGCTAGTATGATGAGCAGTGGGACAGGCGAGCAGCTTTAGACGGTGAAAGGTGAAATGCAGGAACCTCGATGGCCTCTGAGGTGCTTCCTGTGGAGAGTGCTTCCTTTGAAGTTTCAATGTGGAAAACTGGTGCGGGGGAGGGGGGGAGTACTTAAAAAGATCACTGGGAGAAGAGCCTTGGGTTTTTCTCACCTGTGTCTTAGAGCATGCGCGGCCCTCTAGAGAAAAGCTTGTCTATTGTACAAGAACAGTTGCACCGGACTGGTTTTTTATTTGTGCAAAGCAGCTCCAATCCTTAGTGAGCATTCCAGAGTTGAACAATATATGGTTTGTACCTCAAAAGATGTTTGTGCCACTTATAACTTATTAGCGAAGCCAATTTGAAATGTATTAACTATTGTGTATGAAACACTGTGCTAAGTGGTAGAAAGAAGAAAGAAATTCAAATCTGTGTTTTCAGGACTTTATGGCATAGGGAGAGAGACAAGTGGGAAACTGCCCAGCTGTACTACAGGGTGATAGTACAGAAGGCCTTCAGGGCTGAGTGCCCAGGTCTGGGCATGTGAGGACTAAATGTAGCTTCAAGAAAGAAAGAGATAGCTCTGTAGGAGAACTGAAGGACCGATTTATGTCATGGATTCACAGGAGAACTTGAGGCTCTAATTTCAGGTTCTAAGTTCAAGTTCTAAACTCCAAAGTGGAAACAGAACTTTGGAACTTGGTCCATTGGGTTCTAATCTCTTTAGAAAATTCTTCAAAATAGAACATTTCCAAATTGTAACCTAGAAATCCACACATTAAAGGACTCTGCTAGGAGTTATAGCTCCTTTGTACCTGTGAGCTATCAACAGACTGAACAAAGGCAGGACAGCAGGCAGAGGGATGACATGGTCTCGCCTGGGCTACAGGAACAAGGAGAAGGTTTAGTTTGATTTAGGAGAAAATTTCTTTCCCTCCCATCCTTCCTCCCTCCTTTCCTTCCTCCTCCTCTTTTTTTTTTGGCACTACCAGGGATCAAACTCAGGACCTTGTGCTTGCCAAGTAGGCACTCATGCTGCTGAGCTATATCCCTGGCCTGGGAGAGGATTTCTTAAAGCAGTGACTTTGAAGACTTGGTAGGATTTCAGCAGGAGGAGACAGCAGCAGTAGAAAAATGGTACAGTTAACATGCAGTAAGCAGGACTCGTATGAGGAATGTCATGGTGATGGAAATGTGTGCCGAGTTTGTACAGCGATGTGAACTGGGGAATAATTGCACTTTGAGCATAGTGACCTAAGGCAGGGGAGGGAGGTTAAAGGCTCTCGCTATGGAGGACCTTGAATGCCATCAGAAGACTCTGGCTTTTGTACTGGAGGTCCTCAGTGGAGAAGGGATACTCTCTGCTCACAGAGGGGGAAGTCCTTGTTTTCCCTGAAGTCACAGCTAGTTCCCCTGCTTCTGGAACCACTGTTAATGATGCAAGAGCCATGGCTGCAGAAGTGGTCCTCCAGCCACTCCCAGAACAGAGAGCCTCCCTTCTGCCTGACCACGCAGAGTGAAAGCTGTCATCATTCTCTCTACCATGGCCGTAGCTGCCAGGAGAGGCAAGCTCTGGTCATCGCCCTGGTGCCAGGAGTGGGGTGGTTGGGACCCTCCACACTCAGACGTGAATTCAGGAGACACTCAGCAACAGAGAGCCCTCAGACTCTATTTTACAGCAGGTCACATAATGAATGGTGTTTAAAGTTGACATCGTTCATTCATATTTGAGCCAAAGAACATTGTTCGGAGTTCTAAACAACTACACCCAAGCAAATTTTGGAATATGGTTTGCTGCTGAACTGAGGACTTTTTCTCGAAATAAACTAGTTGGGAAAACTCCCCAAATTACATCACTGAGACAGTTTTAAATGAACTTTATTGTTTTGACCCTCCCTCCCCACTGTCCAATTCTAATACTTCGAAGCTGCTGAACAAATGAATGGAGAAGTGTGTGCTCTGAATTGATTAGAAAATTGTAGCTGAGCAGCTCAAATATGTTCACTGTCCAAGGGCTGCGTTACTGCCCAACACTGTTCTGTGAACAGAGATTGACTGCACCAGTTAATAGAAATACAGATAATTTTGCAGCAAAGAAAGCCTTGCTTTCAACCAAAAATCACGTGCTCTTTTCCAGCTTAATCTTCAGTAAATGGAGTGCAGCCCTGCAGGGGAAGGCTCGTGTGACTGATTCTGTCCTCTGGCTTTCACGCCTGTTCCAGCGGGCTTAGGGTGCCACCCCGCTTATTCTGCACATTGTGGACTTCACACTGCCATGCGCGAGAGCTGGCTCCCACCCCGCGCCTTGGCAAGTGATCATTTTCTCATATAAATGGAAAAACAGAGGAAAGCGGGCGAGAAGGGTGATCACCTCTGAGATCAAAGTAATGTTAGCACGCAGAAAGGAATGCGACCGTGGCGTACGGCCACCCAGAGTGATGCTGCGTCCTGGATCCAAGGGCGCGTGTAACCTCCCTGACCTGGGGACACCACCTGCAAACTAGGCAGTGAGAGGGAAAAATAGTTTTCAGTCACGTTCAGTTACTAGTGTAGAGGTGATCAAGCAGCGTCACAGCTTAGTGGCAGGAAGCTTTAAGTGGCAAAACTGCATATTTTTCTCTGTGTTACTCAGTGAAGCCAGTTTTCTCTTAGGTGGAAACAACTGAGATCCACAGTTGTCTTTGTTGATAATTAATGTTTAAAACATTGGGTTCCCTTCACAACCCTTGATGGGCAAAGGCCTAAACGCACATGGAAAACAAGTGTGTACCTGATCTATCCTTATGGTACAAAATATGGCGGAACTTGTATGTGTTTTGTGTGTGTGTGTTGAGGTTACATGTGTGCGTAAGTGTGATTTGGCTGTCTGCATGGTACTTGTGAACCCCAGTTTTCTCATGTGAAAAATATGACTGAAGATGCCAGTTACCCCATATGGTCCTTGGAATTGGATGGAATGCATGTGTGTTGTACGTTGCATAGCCCTGCATAAATGCAAGGTGTAGCTTTCACCTGCATGCTGAGTGAGGGATGCCTTCTGCCTTGGAATTAGGTAAAGACCTCTGTTTTGAAAAAACTTTTAGGTATTTGGTATAGGATCTCACTATGCAGCTTGGACTTGTAGTGATCCTCCTGTCTCAGCCTCCCCAGCACTGGGATTACAGGCGTGTGCCACCATGCCTGGTTTTGGTGGCCCGCTTGGTGCACCTGGGTCAGGGTCTGCACAGAATGTGGCCCTGGGGATCGAACCTGTGTCCCTGTACTTGCTTAAGAAGCCACTTCAACCACTGAGCTATCTCCATGGCCCCCGTGAAGAACTTCTGAACTTCTTAGGGCAATGAGAAGTTAGTGACGTCTCCAGAATATAGGTTCACTAATGGTGCATATAATTTTGGTTAACAGTACTGCAGATATGTGAAGGTTAATCAACTTTTGGGTTTCGTGTTTGTCTTAGTTATTTTTTTTTTTTAATCTCTGGAACAAAATACCTAACATCTACAACTTAAAGAAGAGGTTCATTTTTTTTTTCACAGAAAAGAATACCCCATTTTCCTTTAAGAGGTTTACAACTCACTGCTTTCTCTGAGGTCCCATTTTTATTATTTAATATGTAGACTTTCATTTGGTCTCTCTGCTTTTATAGAGGTTCTCAAGCTCAAATTCCAGTCACTGCTGGGGTTTTCTACTTCCTGTCTGGTTTTGGGATTTTAGAGTCCAAATGTTTGGTCGCTAGTCTGTGTGTAATAGGAGTAGTGCAGACTTCCCTGAAAGGGAGCCTGAGTGCTCTCTGAAGAGTTTTTCCTGCTTCTGGACCTTTCTCCATGCCTACCTTCAGCTACAGCTACTGCTTATATTTGCTGACCTTTTCTAAAATTGCGTGGTGTGACTGTCTCCTTCTGCTTTGCTTCGTTCTCCTTCATACAAATAACTTGCAGTTCTCTCTGTCCCGCTCTAGGGTTTTTGTTGAGATCTCTTTGACCATCATCTCCAAGTTACCCTTGGTTTTCTGACATTATATAGTGTTTTCCTTTGCCATGTGTGTTGGCTATTTTCTCTTAGTCCTAGGACAAACTATTTGATGTACAAGATTAAGGAAGGGAAGGTTTATTTAGCTCACAGTTTGTGGAGGTTTCAGCCCATAATCAGCTGGCTCCAAGGCAGAGTGGCGCATGGCAGAGGGCAGCAGGTCATGGCGGCAGAAGATAGCAAAAGTGGGGCCAGGGAGATGGCTCAAGGGGCCAGGGAGATGGCTCAGTGGAAGAAGCACTTCCCTGGCAAGTGCAAGGGCCTGAGTTCAATCCCCGGTTCCACAAAAAAAAACAAAAAACAAACAAAAACAGAAGATAGCAAAAGCCACAAGTGCAAAGAGGGAGGAGAGAGACACAGAGAGGGAGGGAGGGAAAGAGGGAAGGAGGGGAGAGAGAGAGAGAGAGAGAGAGAGAGAGAGAGAGAGAGAGACAGAGACTCTAGAAGCCCACCCCATGGCTGCATGAGGCTTGAGGACATATAGACAGACACAAACCATCACACCATACTTCTTGGTGGTAGTTTCTGGAGAAAGTTGGAATAAAGCAGTGTGTCCAGCTCTCCATGGTGAACTAAGAGCTTTACTTTTTCTTTCCGTAGTAAGAACAATTGAAAATGTCTCACATTTGTGTAGCCATTTGAAAGAGCCAATGATTTTTTAGTGTGTTTGACTTCTAAATGACTTTTAAGTGCTTCATGGATTTTTCATCTTTCTAAACTTTCTCTGTGGTGGGGAGAGATGTGCCACCGGTGACTTCCAGTGGATTCTGACCCAGTTCAGTGGCAATGATTCAGTCACTGTTCACCCTGCTGTCATCACCTGCTCTCACCATATTCCTTTGATGCTCAGAACCACTAACCGGAGGCCTTTATTTTCTGCTTGAAGTCAGGATCTTCAGTAACACACGCTTTTCTGGTTTTCTGAGAAGCCCTGGGATTTGTCCTTCTCTTAGCAGCTCAGATGTCTTTCTCCCCAAACAGCCAGAGTTCATTTAGCACCAATGAGGTGCTCAGTCTGAGATTTCTGAGGGACTGTCACTGGGGAGAGACTCTTGCTAATGAGGTGCAAATTGTCAGCTGCTGGGGAGGGCCCAGGCCCCAGAGGAAGGGTTGATTGCAAGGACACTTTCCCAGAAGGCTGGCTGTTGTGGGCCGGAGCTGGAGATTCCTCTCCTGTTGCCAAGGCCCAATTCCTGGCTGGGGAGGCCCATGCATTCTGAGAGGCTGGCCTGGGCTTCCGTGGCCCCACCCCTGAGCTATCGCCAGCTGGCTAATCTCTTGGCTGGTTTTTCTGGCTGGCTTTTCTTGCAAGTAGGAGAGGCTGTGATTAGTCTAGGGCTTTCCCAGCCATTCTAGAGACAGCCAGGAAGATGTACAGCCCCTAGAGATACTGCCCCTAGACTTGGTATGCTAGGAGGTTAAGAGTTTGGGGGATTGTGGATGGGAACACGGTTACAGTAGCCTCAGTTGAGATAAAGGATCATGTCCATTTCCCTGAGGTATTTTGTTTGCATGGGAGCCATTCTCCCTCATTAAATGCTCACCTGAGGGCCCTCGTCAGCTGCTCTTCTGCAGTTCTGGAAAGTTCAGTTCTCTTTCAGTTGTTTTCGCTTGCAATTGTTTGCACAGGAGCTGTGCTTAAGAGGAGCCAGAACCCCTGCACTGGTGGAAAGAAGACAGAGGTTGGTGCTTTTCCATAGATGACTCAATTAGTTACCTTTGGCTCCTGGTTTGACAAAGCATGGCAACTGGGGACTCCTCTACACGGCAATTTGGTGATCTTGAGCAAATCTCTTCTGTGGCTGTTGCACCCTCCATCTTTTCTTTATTTCTCTTTATCTCATTTCCTCTAACATTCTCAAGAATGTGCTAAGCTGCCAGGCTAGATACAAAGATGACAGAAATGAATGAAACTCAGTCCCTATTTGAAAAGCACTCCCCTTTCAGAATCAGAATAAAGGCAGCTGTGTGAGCATCGTGAATTGATCCTTGGAGATAAATGCACTGGGGGGTGTTGGGTGCTCGCCACACCTCCACTCTGCGAACGGCCTTCTGGGTGACGGCGAGCTGTGGTGGGTGGTGTAGAGATGTGTGGTCACTGGCTAAGTGTGAGGCAGGCTGAGGTGATCTCGAAGACCCCCTGTAATGTGAACTTCTTGCATTCTCTGTGGGTGCAAAGATGTGGGCCTGGGAACACAGCTTGAGGGGTGTAATCTGGTGTAACGTCTGCGAGGAGGCGTTTTAACTGTGGGCTGTACCCAGTAGCTATATTAAGAGGTAACATCAAGAGGGGAGTGGAGCACAAAATTGTGAGTTGAGCTGGAGTTTAAATACTCAGCTCTGGCTTCAACGTTTGATCACGCTTTTGACTATGACTAAAGCACCTGCTTGATCTATGCCTGTATGCTTCTTGTAAAATAGAAAAAAATCACTTCTATGCAGCTGGAAGGGTTTTCTGGAAATTGACTTGGTAATGACTTTGGTGTTGTTTAGGGCATTTGAAGAGGGAAATATTATTTTAAAGTTCAGCTTTACTGCTAAGCATACAAATCAAATTCACTTATGCACCAGAGTTTGTACAGTACATGGGTGCTTTTTTTCCCCTGAGGCTTTTTTATCTTTTATTTATTTATTTGCTACAAGGTCTCACTATGTAGTTCAGTTTTGTAGTCATCCTCCTGTCTCAGTGTCCCCAGTGCTGGGATTACAAGCGTGTGCCACCACGTCCAGTTTTGGTGGCTGGATCCATGTGGGGCCAGCATGGCATGTTGTACCAGGATCAAACTTGGGTCCTTGTGCTTGCCAGGCTGGTGCTTAGACTGCCCAGCTATCTCCTTGGCCATCCCCCGAGTTTTAATTCATCTTTGGAGTAGGAGTCTGGTAGGATTTGGGAAAGGAAGATGGGAACATGTACAAAAAGTGGTGTCTTAGCTGAGTGTTCCAGTTAGGCCATTTTATGAGTACACTTGTGAACCTGGTGTCACATTCTAAGAGTTAGTTTTGCTTTTTGAACTTTAAAACCTGCGAATTGTTCTGGAACCACATGATCAACATTTTGGTCCAACTCTAGAGCAGTTCTCAGTCTCCTAGTTTTCTGATTGCTTTTGAGTTGGAAATATGCTCTTTGTGTTGCCTTAGAGTTTTCAGTTTGTATCCTTTCAAAATATTCTCCCATTAGCTCATCTTCATAACCATTGGGATAAGCAATTTCTATAAAGCTTTCATACTCTGGGGCAGCGTGAATGATAGTACGATAGCTACATAGGGAGGGTGTCAAGGAGAATGTGCAAAATAAAGAACAACTGGGAATGAATAGGTTCAGGCTCTGGTTGTGGATAGCTGGTGATTTCATGAGTTTTCACTATCTCATGATATCATAGGATACTATCCTTGCTGGGGCTAGAGGGACTGGGTTTCCAGAAAACCCTTCCAGCTGCATAGAAATGAGATTTACCTATTCTACAAGTAGCATAGAGGCACAGATCAATCAGGTGCTTTAGTCATAGTCAAAGGCATAATCAAATGCTGTAACCGGAGTTGGGTATTTACATTCCAGCTCACTCAGAATTCTGGGCTCCATTCTCCTCTTGATGTTACCTCTTAATATAGCTAAGAGGGACACTCACATATAAGGATAAAACCTAGCAGCTGTGATAATGAAGCTATGGTAAGGTTGCTGGTTTAGACACATAGCTAGGGTCCTCCTAAGTTCTTTGGACTCTTAGCATTGAAATAACCATTGAGTTGGTACCCGCAGGTTGGTTTTCCAGCAGTGGCCAGTAGGTGATTCCTCGTGTTGAGCCTGTGAGACGTTTCCTGACTACTAGTAACATTACTATCACGGCCAGAGACAATAGGACGTTTTGAAGTACAGGGAGTTGCAATTTTACAGCATGCAGTTTTTAGTTTGTTTTATACAAATGAGTGAAATACTCATTGGAAAGCATTTCTCCTAAGTATGAACCCCAGTAACACTATTGTGTTGTCTTCTGTCATCTTAGGCCCTGTATCACTTTTACTTTTATTGCAGAACTGTGTCTTTACACATGTTGTGGTTTCTAAAGGACTGCAGAATCCATGAGAGCATGGTGATTAATCATTCCACATTTATTAAGGGTCTGCTGTGTGTGATTTAGACATCAGATACAGATGATGGTGAGCAGTGAGGCACTGAATGCTAAAGGATGAAGAGCAAGTGTGGGGTTGGTATAGGAGGAGACAGTCGTCTCCAAAGGTTGAGGGGTCAGTCACCGTGAGCAAGAGCGCGGCTGTAGAGATGACCAAAAACAAATGGGCACACAGGAACATAAAGTGGTGAACTGGGCCAAGAAATAAAAACAGAATGATTATTTAAATGATCTTTTTTATTGTATTTGGTTGTTTCAGGGTCTCACTACAAAGCTCAGACTCATAGTGATTGTCCTGTTTTCAGCCTTCCCAGCGCCGGCATTACAGCCATGTGTCACCATGCCCAGACTCTGTGGTTGGCTCAGCATGCCTAGGGGCAGGGCTGGCTTGGCATGTGGTGCTGGGGATCAAACCACGGTCCCTGTGCTGCTCTAAGCGGGCACTTTAGTCCACTGAGCTATCTTGCTGGCCCTCAGCATTATCTCTGAGGAAGATTTTGTTCAACACCTGGATGCTGATGGCATCAGGTGGTTAGAAGTCAGGTCACTGGTGAAAAACCAGACTGTGACAGCACAGTGGTCATGCTGAAAATTTCCTGTCCTGAATGCCCACAACTCCAGGTTGATGAGCCCTTTCTTGCATTTTGCACATGTGGCTTGTGTTGTTGAAGGCACCTTGCCCAGCCTCACCTCCCACAGATACTTTTCTTCTCTGTCACATAATCATGTTTTACTGTTTTTATACTTTTTGATATCATCTGATACTGTATACATTTTTCTACTTCTTAAAATGTCTGTCCCCTCTAAAATATGAATATAGTGGCATTTGTGACTTGCTTTTAGCTGCTTTGCAAGAGCATCCAATCGTGTGGGATGTTTCAGCAAGTGAACGGAGAAGTTGGTTGTGTAGGAATCGAAGTCCATATGGAGTAGTGCAGCAGGTTGATAGAGAGGCCATAGTGCTGGGATGGTGAGAGGAGGGAACATTTATTTTTACAATTGACACCCAGTACTTTTGGAAGGATTTCATAGGCATTAACTTGTATAATCCCTTAATTCAACCCCAAGGAGTCGGAATTGTGATTCTTCTTGTTCTTCTATGTATGAGCAAACCAAGAATGAGAGGTTGAATAATTTTCCAAGATTATACATCTAGTAAGTGGCAAAGCTCAAGAGGTGTCACGCCTTGGTGATCTTTGTTTGTTCACCTGTGCTCCTTGTGGCTGTTGGCCTGAGTGTCCATGGGAGGTGGATGGTTAGGAACTTGCAAAATGGATTTGAAGCTTCACACAGTGCACCCCTCAAAAATTACCAGTTATGGGAGGCAGTCGGATACAAATGGGGGTGGTGAGGAAGTTTGTGGGCAGAGAAAATCTCAGAACACAAGGACTGGTGTCTTTCAGGGTCTGGAGCATGCTTTATGGTGAGGAGGTCCTGTCTAGGAGAGTCCAAGTTAATTACACAAGGGGAGTCCTTTGGTTAAGGGAAAGATATGATAGGCCCTGGCCCCCTAGTCAGTCTTGGGCTCAGAGTATTGTGCTGATGTGGACCAATGGGAAGTCTTCCTGGAACTTTCAGCCTTAGACATGAAGTATAGAAGTGGCTAGGGGTACCATGTGGCTGGGGCAGTGCTTGAGCAGCAGCTCTGGCTGGTTCCTCATCCTCATCACATGCCTGCTTCTCTTCACACTTCTAAGCTTTCTGTCCTTGGGGCTCTGGAATTCTTAGAACTTAGACAATGCCGATGGGTCACTCTGTTCCACAGATAACAGTGTTGTAGTGGAGCAGTAGTAGCTCCTTAGGAAGTCAGGTGGTGAATGGAGACAAGAAAGATGGCTGCCTTGTTTTCTTCTTTCCTTCTCCCAGTAGTAGGACTTCAGGGTGAAGCTAATTGTGTGCCTACAGAAACGAGGCAGCCATCTTTCTTGTCTCCATTCACCACCTGACTTCATACAGAGAAAAGAGGAGAGACTCTCTGGATCGCTAGCACATCTCTCCATTTGTGGGAGGAGCCACTGGGGCACTGCAGGTTAGCTCTGGGTATCCAGCTTCTTCTCGTACAGCTGTGTTGCCTGCTACTTCGAAGCCCAGTTAATTTGGAGGGTGTAGGGTAGAGAGGGAATTTGGTACACCCGTTCATGGTGGGAGCAGGAGCTTTTGGAATGTTAAGAGATTGGAGCATGCTCTGGTCTCCTGGACATCCAGCCAAGCCTAGCTCCAGGTGAACCAGCACATGGCTGGAGATGGTAGTGGGATTATAGAGACCCACGTTAGGCCCAAGGCCAGAAAGCCAGAAGGCTCTTGATGCTCTGTCTGTATGGCTGGGGCTTGGCACCCTTGTCTAAGGTGAATTTTCAGAAGTTGCAGGTAGCACAGGACTGGCTTGGTTGATGGTTAGTAGGGGACAAAAGAAGAAAGAGGTTTCCCATATGAGCTCTAGCTTTAGCACAGTCTGAAAACCATGACTTGATCCAGATAATATGCATATATTAAAAGAAAAATGCAATGGACTTTCAAACAAGCTAGTAGGAAAGTAACAATAGTTAGTACATTGTGCATTGTTATCTTCAGAGTAGTTACTCAGCATACAAGATATAAGCATGACATACTGTCCAAACCTTTCCTTTCAGTGAACTAAGTGAAATACCCTGTAGTGAGAACACCTGTAGACCCTGTAGACCTTGGATAGCTGTACAACTATCCAGACTTATACTGTAAAAGAGACAGGTTAAGGTGTAAAGATTGGCAAGTTCTTGTGCAGAAATCATGCAAGGGAAGAGGTCCTATATGGAGGCCCTGACTCAGAGCTTGTTGTCATGCTGTGGCTCATGGTTGGGGCTTAGAAAGCCAATGAGATGTTTTAGAGAGGGTGCAACTGTTTTCAGATTTAGTTTTCTTCTAATTTATTCAGATGTGTGCACAGCAATGATAAATAGAGACTGCTGTACCAGGTGAGATGAGAGAAAATGGAAATGGCCGAGCTGGGGGGCACAGGTAGAAATACTTCCTGAGACTACTTCCTGATTCAGACAAAGTGAGACGTAGAATGAAAGAGAAATCAAGGATTACTTCTGTGTTTCAGATCTCATTGTATTGTGGAGTAAGTGCCTCAGTATAAAAGTAGAGGACATGAGCTTCACGGGTGAAGAAGAAGAATGAGCTAAAGATAGGTCGTGTTGCACTCAAGGAGCCTTGATTCATCAGGGTGAAAGCGGCCAACAGGAACAGGATTTTGAGTTTTAAGAAAATTACTCTGGGCTGAATATGTGGCTATTGCAATGAGAACTGACACTGTGGAGGTGAACATGACTCTCTCAGTGGAATTTGTAGGGTGAGAAGGAAAGAAGACATAGGGAATGCTCAGAAGTCACAGCAGGACATCAGGGCCCACAAGACGGAGCTCATAATAGAAACAGAGGATCAGTAGGATAACATTTGAGGGTCTGTGCCAGACACAAGCTTCTTCTTCTTTCTTTCATGTTTGGTATAAGGTCTCATTGCACAACTCTGACTCATAATGATCCTCCTGTTTTGAGCCTCTCCAGTGCTAGGATTACAGGCATGTGTCACCACACCCAGTCTTGGTGGCCAGGGGCAGGGCTGGCATCACATGCAATACCAAGGATTGAACTTGCTTAAGCAGGTGCTTAGTCCACTGAGCTATCTCTTTGGCCCATGGACATGAGCTTCTATCTGAAGCCTTTGTCTCTTATAGTGTTAATTTCTTCTCTCCATTTTCTTCTGTTTTAGTATTTTTCAATGTGGCAAGTGGTGCTGTAGAAGAATTAGATAGTGATTAGAATTATGAGTGTTGTAGGAGACCTTAAGGTTCTTTTGCAATTAATGTTCATCTTTTCTTGAATCCATGTCTCTGGCAAGGACATCTGTGGTGGATATCGAGTAGGCATTTAATACATAAATGTCCTATTTAATTAGGCAATTTATTTCTAACCTATATCAGAAGACAGGTTTGGACCAATTTTAGCTTTTCATTGCTTCCTTTCTATTTCAAAATAGATTTAACCCCGACTTCTTAAGGAAAACTTCAGCTAGTTTCTGAAGTGGAGCACCTACACCGGTCCTAAATCCTTGCATAAAAGCTGGATGTGCAGCTCAGCTAAGATGATTTCCTGAGACTGATCGATGGGCTGACTGCATTTACAACAGAGATGAGATTGGTTTTGTGGTGGCTCTCAGGTGAACACACGAAGTTATTCTTCTCCATAGCTGTTCTTCTTCTTCTTCTTTTTTTTTTTTTTTTTTTTTGTATTTTGGGGAAGGGTCTTCAGGGTGTTCAGGGTCTCACTACTACATGGCACTCATAGTGATCCACCTGTTTACAGCCTCCCAAGAGCTGGGATTACAGGCATGCACCACCATGCCCAGTCTCAATTGCCATCTCAGCATGCCCCAGCAGTGGGTCCGGCATGGCAGACCTGTGGCTTGAACCCCTTGTCCCTGCACCTGCTTGTAGGCTGTTTAGTCCACTGAACTATTTGGTCAGCCCTTCCATAGCTGTTTTAGGGAGAAAGATGGGGGTGACTTTTTCAGTGATTCAGGGGAAGGAATCTAGATTCTATGAAATAGCTGACAAAAGTAATAATAAAACCAATAATTCTGCTTTTGTGAGTTGAAGGCCAATGTTAGTAGGTATTACTTTTTTGTATTGGGAAGCAAAAAGAGAGCAAATCTTTAAGGTAATTATTGATACTTCCTTGTTTGCCACAGGACTCAAGTTATCCAAAGAAAAGCACAATCTTCCATTTTTCAGATCTGAAGATTACTTCAGCAGTCAAAGGCCAGGAAATTGCTACACAGAGAAGGTGTTTCCTTTTGGTTTATGTACGTATGTGACCTAAAGCCAGTACATCATTTTTAATTTTTAAATACACACGATGTTCCTATGTCATTTGTGTACCTCTGGAATATTTGTAGGCTCAGATTCCTTTCTTCCCTCATTCTCTGGGGAGGCACATGCTATTTAATAATATTTACAGAGTCTGAGAGGCATTTCTTAATCTTTTTCTGGGCCTCAGTTTCTGTGTCAGCTGGCTGGGAGTAGCTCACGCTGCCATCATTAGAGAACTAGAAGCTGTCAAATACTCAACCGTACAAGAGAATTATTCCTAAGAGAAAAGGAGTTGGTGGTAGAGCCGGGACACTTTTTGCCATTTCCCCTGCTTTGGGAGAACACTTGCTAGTGCTCCTTCTCAGAGCTGAGGAGCTCTTTCTTAACTATCAAACTGAAAGCCCAGCTACTGGAGAGGCTTTGTGGGTTGGCGGGGTGGGGGAAATCATAGTGCCCCACGGTGGCCTCCTCCCTGCCTTCTCCATCTTCTGTTGTGCTTCCATATCTTCTCTTTGCTTCACCTTAGAGACCCTCTGGAAAAGGAGAAGAGGAAGGGACAACTATGGATCAATAGAGGCAGGAAGGTTGCCCTTTGAGGTTTGCCAACATATCTGGCACTATTTTTGTGTTTAGCCAAAATCCATTTTGTTGCATTATGAACATGTTTTCCCTCTGGCTTTCACTTCCGAGGTTATTTCAAGGGAAATTAGAACCATATATTAGTCACATTTGCCCACATTTCCCTCAATAACTATTACAGTTATTAGATATCTTGAGCCAGGAAGTTGCATTTTGCTGATGCTAAATGTAACTTGCAGTCCTAAAATTTAATTTGGAGACCAAAGACTACATTTGAGTAGGTTGAAATCCTGTCCCCCAAATGCATTTTTCCATCTGTCTCATGCTCAGAGCTCTTGAAGACTTTGACATTTGCAGCTAAGGACTTTCAGCCATCTCTATAAAGTGGTCGGGAACGGGAGAATTCCAGACCACAGGGCCTTGGGAGAATCCCTCGGGAGTGGAGGATGAGGTTGAGTGGGTGCTGGTGTCTTCTGCTTTCATTTCCTGTGAAGTCAGTGCCAACATGCAAGGAGCTGGTTCACACAGTGTCTGGACCCACAGCCCCGCGATGCTCAGCATGCTTGAGGACCCCCGTCACTTCTCACTCTTTGCTCTCACCTGTACCTGCTCCTCTCCGTTTGCCAAAGTCAGCAAAGAGGTTTGCAGCACATCAAGAACTGGTTTTCATCCCTTTTCCTAACCTGGCACACATGCAAGCTATTCTTTATTTTCCCAGGGGATTTTCCCGAGAATGACAGCTGCTCTTCACTCTGGCTTGGCGTGGCTGCTGAGTACCAGCACAGTAATTGATGAACACTCTCGTGGCTCCTCCTGTGGCTGGATCCTTCTTGTAGGGCTGACACTCATTTGTTTACCTTGTTTCGCACAAGGAGCCCCCTTCTTTCTGATGGCGAGTCCATTTGTCATTGGTGCGTATTTGCGGTGGCATAGTGTGACGCTTTGCTTCGCTGACTTTATGACGGTTTCCCTGTCCTGACTTACGCTTTCTGTTCTTTAAGTCAGCATGCGACAGTGACTGGGGAGGCTGCAGGGTTCCCTTTGCACACATCATAGCCTGCATTGCCATTGCTTCTAGTGTCGCTGTACACCTACTCAGTGTTATAGAGGCAATGTGGCTTCAGAAAGCAGGTGTGGCACAGCACAGGCTTTATGGTTTAAAGCCTTCCTGGGTTTAAAGCTTCGCTGTACCACTTCCTGGGTCTATGGAGTTGGACAAGTCCACTTAAAATCTTGGGACAGAGGAGATTGGTGTAACCACCTGCCTGGAAAGCCCAAGGTCTTTTGTTCGATCCCCAGTTTAAAAGAAAAGAAAAGAATCCAAAATAGCTGTATCTATGTATCTACATACCTTTATATCTATATGTTTATATATCTATGTATCTCTTTGTTTCGATGTTCTGATCTGTTAAAGTGAGGGTATGAGTAGAATCTTCTGTGGAGTATTACTGTGAAAATTAAATACTGCATGCTGGGGTGGTGTCTTTGTACATTCAGATATCAAATTTTGATGACACAAGAATGTCACAGCAGTGACCTTGTAATGAATTCAGGAAGGAGCAAGTTTTTTTTAATCCATCATTCTGCCCTGCATTTTACAACCCACTAAGATTTCTGGGTGATACATATGTGAAACTGCCTAGGAGGATGTTCTAATCAGTTAAATGCCTCCCAGTTGTACAGGATACAGAAACTACATGGTGAAGATTCCAGCTAACATTTATTGAGCACTTACTATGTATGTGAGAACCATATGTTATTACATCTCTTGAAAACCTCATGAAGGTTACAGTTGAGGAAGCTGTAACTCTGAGGTGTAGAGGTAGGCCCATCACTTAGGCCTGTGTATTGAGTTTCTTTGCGCTGACAGAGATTTCTCCTCTGAAGTAGGAGCCTAGGAGAATGGGAGGTGAGGGATTCTCCTGTGATCTATCACTTAAGATGGATGGGCAGGGCTTTGAGCAAGCTATTCAGCTTCTCAGTTCAGAATTTCCATCTGCCACTTGCAGATGACAACTACAAAAACAAAGTAAATGTGTAACAGATCAAGTTTTGACATGTTCTTTAAGAAGCACTGCCTACTTAGATTTGCCCAGGGCAATCAGAAAGTCGGACGATTCCATTTTACATACAGCCCTTCCACCATCCATCAGGAGTTTGAGCCATACTCCCAGGGGATGTGGGAGCCACAGACAGTGTTAAATCCACAGGGTCTCTCCTGTGTTCCCCATAGTACTGTTGCATAGTGCTGGCATCAGTCTGGCTTGCCTTTAATTTGTTCCTTGAGCCTCCTTTGCTTTGCTATATTAGTGTTTTAGGGTTATTATTAAGTCACATAGGGTTTGCTTGAGCATAGCTCTTTGATCTCTCAATACTGATGTGATCCAGATGGCCGCCAAGTGGCTGATGAACAAGCAGCGTCCAGGATGGATTCCTGGCAACGGGATGACTCAAGTCAGGGCAGGACATGTAGTTTTCATTATAATACCTTGAGTGGCATGCAATTTAAAATTCATGAATTGTTTATTCTGGAATCATTTAATAGTTTGGGGGCTGGCCTGATAGCTCAGGGAACTGAAGTGCCTACTTAGGCAGAGCTCAGCAACTGGCGTTCAATCCCTGGTGTCCCATGCTGGCCCTGCCTGAGGGGCATGCTGAGACTATGATGGAGACTGGGCGTGGTGGCACTTGGGAGGCTGAAAACAGGAGAATCACTACAACTCTGATCTATGTAGTGAGACCCTGTAAACCCTGTCCCAAATACAGAATATATATATTTGGACCATAGTTGGCCACTGGTAATGGAAGACTTAGAAAGTAAGATTAGATAATAAGCAGGAGGTGCTCTGGGCAGAGGCCTTAGTACATATATGCAGGATGGCTGGGACATTTGGACAGGCTCTGATGCTTCCTCACCAGGGAGTCAGAACTCAGTTATTGTCACCAATATGACCTGAGAACAACATTAGGCTCAGCCTGGATACTCATGGCACTCCTGTCCTGCCAGTCCTGTTACTCTGGGAGGGTGCCCTACAGTCTTTCAGTGATTCCAGTTCTTTTTGATGATCTTTGAACAACATTAGTGTTTCTTGTCTTTGTAAGAGTATTTTGTATTTGTTTCCTCCTGAAGTCCAAAAACGCTCTTGGAGGACGCTGGCTTTTGCAGCTGTAATTGTGTGTGCGTGCGTGTGTGTGTGTGTGTGTGTGCGTGCGTGCGTGTGCATGCATGTGTGTGTGCGCGCGCACATGTGTGTGCGTGCGTGCGTGCATGTGTGTGTGTGTGCGTGCATGCGTGTGTGTGCATGCGCGTGTGTGTGTGTGTGTGTGTGTATCAAATGTTTCTCCTGGTTCTTGGTCAGAATGGAGCTTTGAAGGACCTCTCCATTTGTAAGTCTTCCTGGGTCATGCCATTAAGAGACACCTGACAGAGATGGGTAAGATGCAGCTCAAGGGTATCACTGCTTACCTGAAATTCAGCTTTGTGTTACCGCAGATCCAAGGGCCTAACTGTCCCTGCTTCTTCAGAGTGCACATCATTCCATAAGCAACAACTTTGGTTTATCTGTCAACAATGAACACATTACCTGTTTGAACAAAGTTCACGCCCAAGCTTAACCGTTTGAGCAATGATCAGTGCCTGTGGTCACTATTGGTTAGTTGTCACTGAATATTCCTGCTCTTACCACTCTGGGAGCATGGTAGGCTACAGTTCCTGGCAGCTGATATTGGAGGAGGGTCGTGGAACAAACTGGAGAGTAAGCTGTGTCTGGAAACGATGGGTGCTCCTTGTGGAAGGGGCCATCCTTTTGCCATTGTGAGCCTTTTAGTTGTCTCTTCCTTTTTCTGCAGTTAAACATGATTGGTTGTCATGCCACCCACCAGGCAGCCCTAGCGAACCCTAACAGTGTTGGCCATGACCAAATGGTTGTTACTTTAGTACACGAGATATTTCTTATGTTCTCCCTGTATAGTGTGCTTGATCCTGACTACCGGAGTGATTTGAAGAGGGCCATGGTCTTCCGGTGAGCAGTCAAGGTGGGACCGCTGTGGCACTTGCTTTTATTTTATTGTAACCATAAAGTCTGTCTAGGAGACTGAGAAAATGGAAGAGCTTAATAATAGATGTCTTGGGACCATGAAACTTGGGCAATAACTTCCATTCTCTGGTTTTCTGTTCCTGGAACTTCTTTCCTGCAGTTTTCTGTCTTAGCGTTTAATGCTGTGCCCAACAATAGCAGTCACTCGGTAACTCACTGATGAGTGGATATGCGTGGAAATCCATTCCTTTGAGGGGAAACTTACCCTTGGTGTTGAAGAAATATTTGGAGGCTTCCTGAACTTACTGTTGACAATTACTCCTTTATCGTATTTAACTCCAAGTCATATTGCTTTCGACATTCAGGGTTCCCTTGAAAAGAGAAAGAAGCCCCTGCCTTAGGCTGTCAGCAACCCCAGTGGTCTCTCTAGCAGATGAGTTCAGGGTATCTTTCCCCCACCCCTGCTGCCCCCACAGTTTTGGAACTCAGCAAGCAGAGAAAATAGCTGAGTTGTTGCCTAGGAAAACAGGATAACTGCTCCTCCTGCATCACTTTATAGGCATCCTGCTGCTGGCTCCAGAGAAAAATTACACATTTTTAAAAAACAAAACAAAGCAAAACAAAACTTAACATAGTTTCAACTAACTTTCCTGGCCCTGGAGTGAATCTATCTCAAACTTATTCTTATCAGGACACTCCTAAGGTGTTGATTTTCTGATTACGTTTTGTGCTGTTTTCATCTTTTTGAGACAGGGTCTCGTTCTGCAGTTGAGGCTAGCCTTGAGCTCACCTTGTAACCCAGGCTGGTCTTGAACTCACAGCCATCCTCCTGCCTCAGCTTTCCGAGTGCTGGGATTACAGGTGTGCGCCACCACTTCTGATTGTTAGGAGCTGTGAAGAAAAGGACAGGAATTAGGACAGGAGCCTTTAGCTGATAGCCAGTGACCAGCACTGGTCTTTAGGCTCATGGATGGCCCAACTTTTGATCATTTCTTCTCTCCTTTTTTCCCATCTTTGCTGGTGCTCAGGCTTTCATATCTGTTGATTTGCCTTTTAAATTAGAATGGTGCCCAGGAAAGCAGTATCAGCTATTATTATCTTTATTATTGCTATTTCTGAAGTCTCATGTTCTCCTGTCTCCAGTTTTTCTTCACTCCAATCCATACTTGGCATGTCTTAAAAATAGATCCAATTCTGTCATTTCCCTGTTTATAAGACTCTTCTGCTGCTGCTGCTGCCGCCTGGAGGAAAAGGCCCAGGTCCTAAGCTCACTGATACCTTTTCAGCTGTGGTTCTCACCCAAAGCAGCAGTGCCTGAACCCCCAAAGGTGTTTGGCAAACTCTCCATGCCTATTGGTCCTGTCCACGTGGCAGCCATTGGAAGCCAACCATGACCCTGAACTCTGGTCTTCTGTTGTGCCTTTTATGCGACCTGGGTTCCAACCACAACACACTTCAGAGCTCAGCGACCTTGCGGTGTGCTTTGTGGGTGCTTTCTCATTCCCGTCTGCCTTGTTGTGCTTGGTTTCCTCCCATGTGTATTTTAAGCTTTAGTGTAAATGTCAGTTCTCAGGGCCCTCCCTGCTTGCCCAAGTGGCTGTCTCTGTCCCACTGAGGTGCTTTGCAGTGACCTATGCTATTCTCCCCATCAAGTCACCTTTTGTGCTCGCGGCAGCTCAGAGAGAAGGCAGTTGCCTGGGTTTGTGATCTCTAGGCAGATTTGCATGGGGTTGGTACTTGGTAGGCATTAAATAAACAGCTCGGTGTGTGGTGCAGCAAAAACTGCAGGGTGCTCGGGTCTGGGAGTCTTATCTCCTCAGGTCCTTGTGGCACTTGGAGCACAGGACACACACAAGGCACTTGGCACAGTGCCTGGCTCTTAGGAAGTGCTCAGTAAATGACATCCACAGCTTTTATGAAATCAAACTTTGTGAATTCATTCTTCTCCTCCCATACTGGATTATGTACATAGTCATAGTCATACCAAGATATATATATTTCCTCTCCAGATAATTTAAATACCAGCGTGTATTTGCTGAGTAAATATTGTTTGCTGTGGAAAATAGCTACTTCCTGGTCCTTGCACTCGAAGAGATTAGAATTGAAATCCACCACACCAACACACACTTGTGTGAAGTCACAAGGAGGCAGCTGTGGCAGGAGTTCAGTGAGTCATGGAATGAGGCCTGCAGTCTTCACACTGGAGGGAGTGAAGGGAGAACCAAGGTGGCCCAAGAGCAGCAGTTTACCATTTGGGAGACACGCATACACGCACATGCAAACACACCTGCATGCGCCCTTTAGACAGCTGGTGGCAAGGGGGATATATGACTTGGTGGGTAGGGACCCATGATGGAGAGGAGACAGGTGACTCTGCGCTGAGACCCGATACCTGTAATTTAAATGAAACAGGTTCTCTGGGCTCATATTTTGTTTTGTGGTCCACTGGTTCCTAAGATGAAACTGCAAGGCACAAGGTCACGGTGGAGGAAAGGAGCACATCTCACAGCAGCCAGGATGCACAGAGAGGAGGGGTACGGAGAGGCACCTTCCGGGGCATGTCCAGGGGCCTTACCTCTCCCAACCAGCCTCCACCTCCCAGCAGCACCGTTAGCTGGAGGGCTCCATGATTCAGTCACCTCCCCAACGCCTCACCTGTGAGTGCATACAGCTTTGCAGGGCTCTTCTAGATATTAACCCTAATGGTCCAGGAGCATCCAGATTCTGGGTTAGTGTCCAGGGTGTCCAGGGTGTCTCCGTGCAGCAGCAGCACCTGCTGCCTGCTGGAAATGCAAACTCATGGGTGGCCCCTGGCCTGCGGAATTAGGATGTGCATTTTAATGGGCTGCTCAGATGCTCTCTGGGTTTGTGAAAGCTGGAGAAGCGCTGGCTCAGAGGATGCAGGGCAGCTTGACGTTAGCGATGGCTCCTATGTCAGGTTCTTTTGTGAGCTACTGGATTGATCCATGGGGCTTTTAAAAAAAGAAATCTACACCTCCAGTGTGCTTGGCAAACTACACAAACTGAACAGTCACATACAGGTGTAATATTTCTTTGCTCCAAACATGTTGATGCTGTTATAACAAAATAAAAGTTTATTTATAAATGTTACTGATTCTGGGCTGGCCAAATAGCTCAGTGTGGATTAAAGCACCTGCAAGCAGATGCAGAAGCCAAGGGTTCGGTCCCTGGGCTTGCCATGTTGGCCCTGTACCCAGGGTGTGCTGAGACGGCAATTGAGACTGGGCACAGTGGCAAACACCTGAATCCCAGCTCTTGGGAGGCTGTAAACAGGTGGATCACTGTGAGTCTGAGCTAGTACTGAGACCCTGAACACCCTGTAGACACCTCCCCCAAAAATGTTACTGACTTTTAGTAGCTTTTTGTCATTCTACTTCATTTTCAAGCTAATAAACATAAAAGAAAACAGTTGTTGCTCAGGTGAAAGTTTTTGAAATACTTATATTAAATTGTCCTTGTTTTTGAAAGGAAGTGTTCGGGAGTACTGAGAGTACTTTCTCCAAGTACTTTATATGTGAAACACAACACTTCACTAAATGGAAAAAAATTACACTATGCATAGTAAATCTACACTATGTACATGTAACAAGCTGTCACAGTATCTCCAGGTGTAGTGGTCTGTTCTCTCGCTTGTACCTGTACTGCATCTGTGTTTTAGAGCCAACCGACAGGTCCCATTTTTTCTGTTTTCTCTGGGTCCTCTGCCATTTAGGCTCGTGGTGACATTTCATGTGGGAAGTTGGGCAAGGACTCCTTTAAGCATTAATGCAGTTCTTACTGAATTTGCTGGCAGCAGTGGGTCACTGGATGGCATGGTGGCCTGTTTGGTGGGGAGGTGAGCAGTCAGCAGGCTCTCTCTGTTACTAATCTTAATCCTGAGCTCTGATGCAAAGGCTCAGTGTCTGCCTCTTCCCAGTCTACCGGAGCCTTGGCCTCAGAGTCAGCTGCACCTAGGTATAAATTCTTAGTCCACCACTGAAGCGGTTGTATCCCTTTGGGCTGCCGATCTGAGCCCGTTGGTCCAGTTTCTTCATTTTTAACATACCAAGGGCCAATACTCTGCTTTCAAGGTTTCATTAAGTGTGAAGTGCAAGCTGCTGTCATTTGGCATACGCTCATCCCCCATGAGAGCTGCTGTCTTCGTCTCCGATGTTCTCATTTCCTGCCTTCAAAGCCATCCTCTCACCTGGTCTTCATATGGGAATCCTCATCTCTGGTCAATCAGAATGCTAAAAATTGGGCAGGAAAAGGGAGGTTGAATGTTGCTTCTGTTCATGTATTATGATTCATAATAGATGAAGTCAAGGGGAGGAAGTGAAATACCTTGTGCTTCACTCTTAGCCAAAGCCTGGTTTATACTAGTATAGCCCCACTGTGTGCATTGGACAGTTTATCTCCTTGTGCCTTGTTGGATTGCTCGAGTGTGGGGCTTCAGATCTGACCCTGGTTCAGCGTTGGCTGACCTGTTTGTAACCAAGTAAGTCCGTTGGCTTTTCTGAACTTGTTTCTTTATCTTGATAGTGAAAAATGTGAATCTTCCTGAACTCTCAGGTAATTCCAGTTATAAAGTTCTAAGAGGTTCTGAGCACCATTGGTGTCCAGATTACAAAGTGCAGCCTTGGAGGAGAAATACCTGGGACGGGAGTGAGCGTGCAGGATGTCAGTCACATCTGGCTTTGAGCTCAGAGAAGCGACAGCAGGTTTTCACTATTATCTGCCTGGCTACGTGCTTTTACTCTGTCCTCATCTGGCCTCAAGGAACATGTTTTCCCCATTGTTTCTGGTGCAGACAGAACTGCATTGTCACATGTACAGTGTCACATCTTCTAGGGAGACCATGGCTGCTTTCATGGGATTGTTAGTTAGGAGGCCTTCAAACCAGCAGTTGGCTTGAGCAATTCATGATGACACTGGGCTGCCTCCTCTTTGGCCAAGTGCCTGTTATGCCCAGCTCTTGGGACCCCCTTATGTGCTGGGAGAGGATTTCTCCACTCCCTCCTCACTGTCAGCGTCAGCACTGGTGTTTGTCAGGCAGGTAGGAGAATGTGGTCCTATTCAGTGGAGTTGTCAGACCCGATATGACTCAGCTTTAGCTTCTGCCAAGCACAGCTGGAAGACAAAGAAATGGATTTACCAGTGTCTATTATGTTAAAAACACATAAATAAAGCAAGGGAAAAGGCACGCGGTGAAATTATCTTTTTAAAGCATCTTGGTAAAATAGCACTCTGTAAACATCAGTGCAACACTGAAGTCATCCGTGTGTGTCAGCCTGTCGTGTTTAATGACAGGGATGTATAAACAAGTAGGTAACACACAGCCCAGCTGCTTCCGGGGCTTTTCTTACCTTACTGTCTGAGAATGAATTGGTGGAAACACAGCTGAAAACATACTCTTAGCAAATGAGTAATTTCAGTTGAACATAGGAGCCCAGGTTAAGGGGATCGAACGCAACCATAAGCCAACAAAGTAAGATTAGACAGATAAAAGTTTTATTTTGCTCATACAGGGTGAACAGGACTCCCCATTTCTTTTCGTGGGTAGGCAAATCAGAGTAATATGTTTCCCATGAGCTTCTTTCTTCTCACCGCCCCATGCCTACCCACACAAGTGTTTTATCCAAAGTCCTCTGCCCCTGCCAGCTTGTGTCACCGCTGCACACCTAGGACACAGGCACCACGAAAGCATAAACCTGCGCATCTCGCTTTGAAGAACTCAACACTGCGCTGTTTTTGTTCTTATAGTTTATAGTAGCTGGCATTGTTTAGTTTGCTAAATGCCTGTATGGGGAGCCAAACAGACTTACTGAAAGGACAGAAAGAAAGAGAGGCCTGGTGGAGAGGAAATAAGGAGGAGCTGATAATAAATTCTTCCCAGTGCACAGATCTGTGTAGGTTCATGCACCTAGACGCTCTTAGCACTTTTTTTTTTTTTTTTTTTTAGCTCTTTTACAAGAACTATAAAGTGGTCACTTTGTTTACTTTTCTGAACTAAAATTAACGCTGACAGGGGCTGACTAACTGCCCAGACACACAGGGCTAGTAGGCTATGGAGCAGAAATGGAAGTTCTAGGTGAATACCTCACCTATTCCTCTTTAACAGTACCCAACTCAGACATGAAACACTTAGCCCATAGCAGGTGTTCTGCTGGGTACTGCAGACGTGAGGAGAAATGGAATCAAGTGCTTACCGTGGAGTGTTTCGCAGAGCATGTGCTGTATTGTGTTAGGGACTTGCTGTTGTCTTGCAGAGGCTGTTTCAGATTAGCCTGAGTTGTGACTGAGGAAGCCAGCATGATTCTTAGCTTGTTTCAGGAGATAAAAAACACACGTTCAGTGCATTTCTCTCACATACCTAAAACCATCTAGTGAGTAAAAGGTCAGGTTTTTTGGACCCAGACCCAGTAGGGTATAGTTAGCTCTCTTGCCCTTGCAGTAGAGAGTGTGACATGCATGTAACCCTCGTTAAGTTCCTCAGGTCATTTGCTATGGAATTAAGGTGTTGTGTTGTGAAGAAGTGTTTGTATTCTAGTTAAAGCTCCTGCCTATGATGTTTCATTTTTTAAAAAAGAAATTTCTAGTAAGAGGAGACCTGGGGGGAACATTTTTCTCAGGAAGAATATTCAAGGACCTCAAAATGATGCTGTATGTTAAATCTGTGTACAATCAACACACCTATTTATAACTATGAATTGTGGATTACCTTAGCTGGTAGCAAACATAGCTAAAAACAATGCCAACAAGAAATGAAATCTGGCACAAGTAACGTTCCTGCAATATAAATGATAAAACTTTGCAATCAGTGAGCAGGATTCCTAGGAGGACATATTTTATATACTTACCAATATTAAAATACATAAAAACACAGCTACAGTTTGTATGAAAACCAATCAGGTTTTTGCTGTTACTCTATAATCTGTGTAAGCTCTGTCTTGGGACCCAAGGCCCTCAGAGAGAGGATCACCACCCCATTCCCACCTCATCTCTGTTTTTGCTGCTGCAATGAGCCAGTCTGCCCTTCCCATCACATTCTGGGTTTTCCTGTTTTGTTTCACCTGTTCATTTCAGCCTGGACACCTCTATCTTGTCTACACAAATAAAGCAGCATCTAAATGCCCACCTATTTCTCCAAAGTGCCTTGGCAGACTCTTTCTTAATGCAAGCCACCTTCCTGCCTTTCCCTGGCCCCCCTTGTGTGGCATTTGCCTAAGTTTGCTTTGCTTTGGGTCCATTATTTTAGCCCTTGGTTACCATACCTCTTAGAGTATACTATTCTCTGCCCACTGTTCTTATTCTTGGTAGTACTTGGCACGGTGCTTCCCAAGTTGCACTAATGAGTGTCAGTAGATATTAGTTAAATAAGACTCAATTAAACAAAGGTCACAATACAGTCAGAATGGTCAGACTTCAGACTCTCAGAAGTGAACTAGGGAGGGAATTGGAGGAGGAGGTGGGCAGGAAGGAAAGGCTCCTGTGTAATGCGGTGCTAATATGGGATTTACACTGGCAAATGGCCATGTCAATGTAAACCACCTTTGCCCTTTTCTTGAGGGAGAATATCTTATTATTTGGTAGGACTTCTACAAATTAATGAATCAATTTCATACCCTCCCAAGAAACCGTAACTCTTTATGACATCACAGTTGGCTAGTTGGAAATGCCTAAGGTGTTAAAAATAGAGGATTATGGTTTGCAGTGTGATACTAGCTATAGAAGAGACATAATACATTTGCAGCAGCAAAGGAAAGGGCTCTTTCCAGAAAGGCATTCATGCACAAAATTTCCATGAAATGCCTGGGAGAAAGCCCTGAAGCAAGAACTGTGACCTGGAGGGGGCTGAGCCTGTAGTTCTGGCTGCTGCTTTGCTGGTGACAGAGCCGTGGCTTCTACCAGAGTCTTGCTGCTCCCCTGTCGTGGCCCTTGCTCCTAAGGGGAGCAAGCCTGTGTGCATAGACACACTCTTGCTGCTCCTCAGTGTTTGCAGTGATACATACCACAGAAGGGAATGTTGTCCACCTCATTTGTCACACCTACTTTCCCATTGCTGGGACATATTGCCTAGCACCCAAAAGTCATGTAGAAAGATTTATTTTGGATCACAGATTATAGGGGTTTCTATTCATAGATGGCTGGCTTCATGACAGGACAAGAAGCAGAGGAGAAAGGGCTCATGACAGAGCAAGCAGGAAGCAGCATGACTTCCTTGTTCTTTCCCTTCTTATTCCATCCAGGCTACAAGGCTACTGGCTGGTGTCTTCTCTCTTCAGTAAAGGCATCACCACAGCTACTTTGAACCATCAATGGACTGATTCGTGCATGATAATGCATCCATGATCCACTCACTCCCAAAAACTCTACCTTAGGACCGGGCAGATAGCTCAGTGGCATAAGCACCTACCTCCCTGGTAAGCACAAGGTTCTGAGTTTGATCCCCTGTGCCACGCCCCCCAAAAGCTCCACCTATGAGTTTTTCAGGCCTTGAGGAAACTCTTGATATAGCCTGTAACGGTCCTAGTAGGGTCAACTGTGTGGACTGCTAGCAGGTTTGCAGTAGATGACAAAGATTGTGACTGTGCTGTCATTCCAGAGATGGTCAGCATTGTTCTCCAAGCCTGAAGGATGAAATGGAGAGCTGAAGCCAAGATGGAAAAGCTGAATCTTTCAAAGATTCCACAGTTAAAACCTGGAGGGTCTCCAGCTCTCTGGTTCTTCGTGTAGTGGGTTAAAGCTTTGGTCATCACTATTTTTTCTTTCAATTTTCACAATAGACATAACAGTAATGATATAGTGCACATTATGGTTTACCTTTCTAGAATCCTGCTTCATTTTTCAGTACTTTGATGTTTTTCTTTCTAGTGACTCATACGATTCAGAAGAGCTGATACCATTTCCAACTCTAGGGAGCAAGAAAATAGACATGTTTTTGAGGATCTAGGGAGAAAAGGTGTTTTTCATTTTATCGACATTTAGCTATCATCTGTTTATTTTCCCTTCCCTTGATTTATCTTTTTACTATCCCTTCTTTCATTTACTTTGCCTTCTTGTTGCATGTTCAGAATGACACCCAGGCTGTCTTTGAAGATTAAGCAAATCAGCAATGATGTCTCTTGCTGAACAGAGCACATCCCTGTATAAGTGCATGGAGCAGACAGTGGGTTGTTGCCTGGGCTTGGAGGAACTTGATCTCCTAGCTTTCCAGATAAGCCACTGCTTCCTTCTCTTCTCTTCCCAGGCCATGACTCAAACCTCATGAAAAGCTTGTAGAGCATCTAAAGTAAAAATGACAAATCACTGGTGAAGAGGTAGACAGAAGCTAGGAAAGAGAAGTACAAGATTTTGTTAGGTGATGTAGCACAAAGCACTTTGCCAGAGGAAGGATTGCAAAGAGCACTGACCCTTATGGGCCACAGAAAGGGGTATCTACCCTCTCCTTGCCGCTGAGTAGCAGTCACTGCAGGATGTAGCCCTTGGAGAAGGTTCTCTAAGGTGAGACAGGCGCTCTTAGCTCCAAATTCTGCAAAATTCTTCAGTTCGTCTAGGAGGAGTTGGTTAACCACTGAAATTCACAGAATGTACAGCTTTTGAGAGTCAACTCTTAGAGACCCAGTTAGGCATCATGAGCGTGAGATAGATTTGAAAGAGGATTTTAAAATGGTACACATATCAAAGAGTGTACAAGCCAGAAATAAGCCTTGAATATCAATAAGGGTTGACGGAGCTGAATTTCTGCTCTGCCAGCCTTGTCACTGTCTGTTAAAAATGAACATCAAACAGTTCCATTCCTTTCCTGAAGCCAGTGGGAAGCCACTTGGCGAGTCTGCCCCGTCAGCTTGTCCCTGGGACACTGCAGATATTTGCCAGCTCTGCTGAGCGACGGTGGTGTTACCCCCAGCCTTGCTGGATTCTACGGTGGAAAGACTGGATCTCAAATCTCTGGAGCACTTGAGATTTCTCATTCCTCTTAAGAAGCTCTGGAACTGCTGACAACCGTGCCCTGTATCCCTGCTCCCTCTATTATTTTCTTCCTACTTCAGTCCTTTAAAAAAATTAAGAGCCGGGCATGGTGGCGCACGCCTGTAATCCCAGCACTCGGGAGGCTGAGGCAGGAGGATTGTTGTGAGTTCGAGACCAGCCTGAGCTACAAAATGAGCTTAAGGACAGCCTGAACTGCATAGTGAGACCCTGTCTCAAAAAGACAAAAAAAACAACAACAAAAAAAAAAAATTAAAAAAATTAAAAAATTAAAAAATTATCAAGAGAAAAGATAAATTGTCATTAATCCCTTTCAGCAAAATTCTTCTGGCTCTGAACACAATATTTCATCATTCTTAGGACTTATTTTATTCCTTTTCCCTTCCTCACCTGACCCTCTCCCTCTGTTTTAGAGTCTTTTCTCTCACTATTAGTTTAATCATTTAATTTACATTTACCATGATGACATTTACGGTGGCTAATTGGTACATGTCCGGGACACATCTTAAATCATTTTATGGCCCTTAGCTTTTGTCTCTTGGTCCCCTCACCATATGTATAAAATATATCTCCCTGTTATCAGTCTTCTATTTTGCTTTTCATTTATACTTTAGTCTGGGAGATTGCTCATTGGCATAACCACTTGCCTGGCAAGTGCAAAGTCCTGAGTTCAATGCTTGGCATAAAACAAAATCTAATTTATTTATACTTGGTATTATTTAAATGAGAATAACTATATAATATTTAAGCTTGTGTGTCCGACTTATTTCCCTTAACATTATGGCTTCAAGGTGTATCAATTTTCTTACCAGTGTCTCAGATTTGTCTTTTATAACCAAGTATTAGTCCATTATATGTAGATACCATGTTTTCTTTATCTTTTCAGCTGTTGATGAACACATAGGTTATTATTTAGCTATTAGAGATTAGGCTGTGATAAACATTGACATGCATGTATCACTGTAATATGATACCTTTAGCTCATTTGAGAAGATACCTAAAAGGGGAATTTCTACTTTTAGTATTTGAGAAATTTCCTTAGTGATGTTCATAACGGTTATAGTAGTTTACATTCTCATCAGCAATGTAGAAACATTCATTTTTCACCACAATCCCACCATCATTTGCTATTGTTTGATTTCTTTTTTTATGAATTTAGGAAAGGGTCTACAGGGTGTATACCGGTCTCACTACATAGATAGGACTCAGTGATTCTCCTGTTTTCAGCCTCCTAAGTGCTGGGGTTACAGGCTCATGGCACCACACCCAGTCTCAACTGCCCCCTCAGTGTGTCCCAGGAGCAGGGCTGACATGGCGTGCCAGGGGATTGAACCTGCATTCTGTCAAAGCACACACTTTATTCCTCTGAGCTATCTGGACAGCCTTTTGATTTCTTGATGATAGCAATTCTTTCTGGAGTGAGGAACCTGAGTGCTGTTTTCATTTGTATTTCTCTGGTGGCTAGTGATGTTGAACAAGTTTTTCATGTATTTATTGGCCGTTTGAATTTTTCTTCTGAGCATTATCTATTGATTTCAGGTGCCCATTCTTTTTTCTTTTTTGTATTTTAGGGAAGGATCTACAGGGTGTTCAGGGTCTCATTACTAGATCAGACTTGTAGTGATCTGCCTGTTTATAGCCTCCCAAGTAGGGGATTACAGGCACCTGCCACCATGCCATCTTGATTGTTGTCCCAGTGCGCCCCAGGGGCGGGGCCAGCAAACCAGGCCTGGGGATTGAACCCCTGGTGCCTGCAGCTGCTTATAGGCACTTCAATCTGCTGAGCTATTTGGTTGGCCCTCAAGCACCCATTCTTTCAACAGGATCTTTTTATTTTGGTGAGTTGAATATTTTTGAGCTCTTTATGTATTCTAGATTTAGAATACCATTAAGTATCTAAAGTTAATACAGAACTAATCAAACAGAGGGAAAATTTAAAACAATTCAGATTTGCAGTTCATAATCACAATGAATTTAAAAACTGACGATTCATTAATAATACCTATATTGCAAGGGCAGCTTTGTAACTGATTTCTTGGGCTCATTTCTCCGTTGGAGCGTATCTTCAGCTGACTACGGGTGAGGCTTAGTAGTTGTGATCCGTAGCTTTATGGTCTCCCTTTAATTATTCAGAGTTCAGGTGAGGACTTTTATCTGCTTACCTTAGGGAAGCAGGTGATTGAGTTCTTACCTGATCTAACCAAAAAACTGATGAATAACAATGTCAAAATAATTACCGATTAAGAAACAGGTTTTAGACAGAATGGCAACTCAGTATGATCTTAAATGAAAATTGGACTGATTAAAAAAAGCACAATAGCTCTTTAGAGTTGCAGTTTACATGGAATCAGATTTCTCCTTCGCAAACACATGGTTCATTAGATTTTAAGGTATTCACAAAGTGGGACAGTAAATCACTGCTGCATGTGATTGGAGCGTTTTTGTCACCCACCCACCACCAGAGCCTGCATGCCGTGGTGGTGGATCTTCTTCATTTCCTGCTCCTTGCAGCCCCAGGCAACACTGATGATCTGTCTCTGTGAGGAGTCCCTGTCCTGAAGATTTCCAATGAATGGGAGGCGATAGCAGGAGATCATTGGCTCAGTGTTTTGCAAAGCTCATCCGTATTGTCGCATGCATCAAAACTCCCTTCCTCTGAACTGCTGGGGAACATTCAACTGTTTTAGTACACACTGTGCACTTTTTTGAATAGAACTGGTGAGAGATACTGTTCTTGCCTTTTTTTCTGATAGAAGAGGGGACGTATTCAGTCTTCCATCATCAATTATATATTTTTGACTTATTTGACTAGTGCTTTCTCTGAGAATTGTATTTGATAGTTTAAAGCACAGGCTTTTTTTTTTTTTTTTGCTTACATTTGCTTATATATCACAGTTCCTTTCTTATGCACTATTATTGTTATACAAATTACCTCTTTATACATTAGAACAACATCAACGATTTTCGTTTTTTAGGTGCTGGGAATCGAACTCAGGACCTTACACTGGCCAGGCAGGCGCTTGTGCTGTGGAGCTATCTCCCTGGCTCTGAATAAAATCTTATAATTAATAGTTTATATAGTTCCTACTGATCTGATAGAAGAAAAGTTAAAAATATATAAATACTGTCTTTTTTTACTTGCCTATATGGTTACTTTTACTAGTAGTCTTCATTTTATTGTGTCTTCTAGTTACTAAAATGTTCTTTTGTTTCATCCAGAAGAATACTTGGGTATTTCTTATAGGACAGATTTACTTGTGATATTTTCTTTCCAACTGTTTAGACGTCTGGGACTGTCTCAATATCTCATTAACCCTGCAGTAGTTACAATAAAAAAAATTACAGCGTTGGTTGCCTGTATCTAAGAGAAGCATTCATTACTCTATGAGCTTACGTGCAAAAATTACTTTTAAAAAACTGCAAATTTGCATTTATTGCACTTATATAATAAAAGAATGGTTTCTAATTATTTTCAGTTACGTCATGAAATTACTAAACAAAGAAATATAAAATATAAAGAATACACATTTGAAACTAATAGAAACATGAATATTGCTAAAAATACAAGCAAAATATCATTAATATTAATGAGAGTCTTTATTAGTTAGCTTTGCAAAATATTTGTAACAGTCATCACAAGTAATATTGTTGTGCTCCAGGCATAAGTATGTCTCCCAAAACTTGTAAAAATATTTTGTCCATATATAGCCCTGTTGTTTTGCTTTTTCTGCATGCCAAGAGGGCTGTATCTATGTTGTTAGGATTTCCTTCAATTTACATTTGAAATCATCGAAGCTTCAGGTGTAAAGGCTTATGCAAACCTGTGGAGATTTCCAACTTTTTTTTGATCTGACACTAACTATGTTATAAATGTCTAGATCTCCTTCATTTTCACATGCATCTCTTTCCCGTTCATTATGGAACTCCAGCATTTTGTGAAGTTCTTCATCATCTTTAGGATTATTATTTTGTAGCCATTTTCAGTAGTATGAGAAAAAAAACATAAAACCGGAGCTCTGATCTCTTAGCTCAAGGTATCTCTGAGGTACAATTTATAATTGAACATCACACTTCTTTAAAAAAAAAACATTTATTATAAACAAGCTGATTGCTTAGATGTTGGTTCACCTGGTTTAGGTAGAATTATTTATGAGTTTGTTAGTATCTCTTGAACTAGCTATGGTCCTGGAGGGACACATTTGAAGCTAGTTTTCTTACATTTGTAATTCTTGTTAGCAGTCTTTTTCCTTTTTGCTCTTTTAATCTGTGGCTCCTGCTGGTGCTGTTCTCACACTTTATGAGCAGTTGGCTCTTGGTTGTTGAGGACCGTTTGCACGTGCTGTGTCTTGTTGTTGTTGTTGCTGATCTTAAGTGTTCGTTTCAGCTTGTGATGGTGGAATTGTGATACAGAGGTTTATACTGTGTGGCATTCACTGAGCTCTTCGGATGTGTAAGCTGACACTTTTCATCAGTGGGGAAAATTCCACCCGTTCTGTCCCCAGGTACCACCCTGGCTTGGCGCTCTTTCTTCCTCTTCTGGCACTCGCCTCACGCATGTGTTGGAGTGCTAGGTCACCTCCCACAGGTCTCCTGAGTGAGGGTTTCTTAATTTTTCTTCCTTATCTGTTCTCTTTCTGCTTCTCACACTGCATAGTCTCAGTTGACCAGTCTTCAGACTTGTTAATCCTTTTGACTCTTCAATGGTGCTACTGATCTCATTCCATGATATTTTGACCTCTAGAGTTTCTACATGGCTCTTAAAAAAGTCCTTTATCTGTTGAGGTTATTGGGTATCTACTTGGTGGATGTTATACTCCAATATTTTATAATTTCATAGTCCTTCAAACAATTCATTTGCAATGCAAAATCCAACCGGGCTTTCTCAGGGACTTCCTTGCTTGAGTCGTGCTCCATGCAGATGGATTGCACCCACCTGTCGCATTGTGTGCCTCATTTTGTTGTTGAAAACCGGGCTTATAAAGTACCAAAGAAGCATCACTGGCAATCAAATTTCAATCACCCAGTTTACTGTTGTTGCTGTTTATAGTACTTAAATTCTGCAAAGTGTATGTTCTTGTTGTCATCTTGGGTTAGCTCGCTGGTCAGACTTCCTAAATATCTTCAGCCAATTCATTGCCCATCCCTTTCTGTGGGTCTGTTCGTGTAGCTGTGGTGTGCCTTTAGATATCACTTGATAACTCTGCCTTAGATGTCACATCTGCTTGGTCAGTGAGTGATCAGAGCCTTTTAAGATAACCTTGCACACAGATATGGAGTTCTAGATTCCTAAATGTATGGCAGAGCTTTGAAAGCCTCTTATGGACATCTCCTTCTCTGGGTTATAATACTTTTTGGTCAATTTGTTGCTTGCCCCAACTGATATCTCCACCTGAGGCAGGTATGCTGTTAGATCATTTTTATTTCATTTCAAAAAAAAAAAAAAAATCCATGGAAGTAGGAAGTTCTTTGTTGAGTAATAATGGAGTTAGGTCAAATGAAGTTCTAATAAGCCCTATATATAAGACTTTCTCAAGTGTTTCCAGAACAGTAAGATAGCAGTGATTCTCTGAGGCTGGGCGTTTTGGGGAAATCCAGACCCGTTCTTCTTTCCCAATAGCTGCTGGATCCTGGCTTTCAAAGCTCCCCTGTATCTAAAGCTACTGATTTTGGATCCTATTAATGAACTAGGAAGAGAGAGATGGAGTAGCACTGGTAAGTTTCAGTGCTACCGAGCTCCCTGTGCTGCTAAAGAATAAACAATTTTTCTTACAACCCTCTGGTTAATTTCCAGAATTCTGAAAATTTGATTTTGATGGTTTTTTCACTGTTTATGATATTCCAAATATAGACTGGCAGATTGTTTAGTGAGTACAGAATCAAAAAGCAGAGATGAGTGTGCTACAGGGGTATCGCTGGATGAGTACGTTTGCCGCTTGCCTTCTCTTGGAGAGATTAATACCTATCTCCAGGGAGAAAGTTGTACCTCATTTCTTTTTCTGCCAACAAGAAGCACTGCTAGATATTTCCCTGAAGCCCTGAGATCATAGAAGAAGAGAAGGATAGTTACTGTTGACAGTGGAGGCTTAGTGGATGTCTCAGCTTCAAATGTTGATGAAGCCAGCAGAGGCTTGGGGCTGACTGGTCCATAATGAGCTGCTGTCTGGGTGCTACTGAGACACAGACTCGCTATCAACTTGAGTCTGCAGTGTGGCTCTGAAAATGCCTTGTCAGTACAGCCTGCAAGTGTGTTAGGTACATAGAACCTCAGATTCTACCCCAGGGTTAGGAAATTACAACACGTGTTTCTGAAAGGTGATTTACGTGATGTGTACCCATTATTTGTGACATGCTTATAGCACATTTGCTTCTTTATGCATTTGTCTTGGAAGAAGTTTTGAAAATTGCTCACTTTGTTCATTTAGTATTGACTATCAATATAAAATTCAAAAAGAAGGTATCTGCATCCTTAAAATTTTGGAGGATGCTACTCTTTTTTTTTAACTTTGTTTTTTTCTTTGTATTTCAGGGAAGGGTCTACAGTGTCTACAGGATCTCACTCCAACTTGTAGTGCTCTGCCTGTTTACAGTCTCCCAAGAGCTGTAAACACACCACCATACCCAGGCTCGATTGCTGTCTCAGTGCGTCCTGGGGGTGGGGCTAGCACGGCAGGCTTGGGGATTGAACCCCTGGCCCCTGTGCTTGCTCACAGGCACTTTAATCTTCTGAACTATTTGCCCAGCCTCCTTTTTTAAAACTTCAGATCAATCTCTCTTTGTTTTTTAAATTTTTTTATTAGGATGCCAGTCTTTGTGCCTCTATAGTTCTTTATAATTAAGATAAAGAATTGGACTTCAAGAGTGTTCTATAAAAATCTGTGTGTGTTAGAGTGATTCAGGAACACATTACTTGAGCTCTGCTTTGAGGGAAGAGGTGAATCCATGTCAGGAAGGTGAAAGAATCTGTACCAACTGACTGTGGAGGGAATTATTTATCATGTAGTAGATCTCCAGATTAAAATGTTCCAGGCATAGGTTGTGCCCTGCTCAGAGATGGTCTTCATCTACTGTATTGCTCTATAAATCTGTGCAAGTGGAATACTGAAAACATTAGCTGAACTGAACATGGGGATTCTTTCGTGATAGTGGTAACATATTATAGCATATTTCAATGTTTTGCATGTTGAAAGTCCTAGAGAAGAGCAGTACCATGAAAATGGCATTTGCAAGCAATTAAAACACAGCAAAATGCTTGATGGGTTGGACGGAAAGGTGAAAGAGCAGGGCAGATCATCAGGGAGTTGCTGCCATAATTTGGGGGTGAAGGCTCATGCGTTTATACCAAGGCCCTTGCAGGAAAGAGAACAGGTGTTACTGGAAGCCCCTGGTATTATAAAGCAAGAATGTCTCATCAGAAAAGTTGGGTTTTATGTTAAGAGAAAGAAGAAAGGAGAAAAGAGAGAAACTATCTGATGCAATTGGAGGAGTGAGAACTATGTTTACCAGTATCAGAAGAGAAGGGTGATAATTAAATGAGCTAATAAGTCCTGCTAGTTGCTTAGTAAATGTCTGGTTCTGTAAGCACCCACTAGAGATGTCTGACCAGCTGTTTTGTCCTGGTAGGAAGGACCTCCTGCTTCGGTCAAGTGGTGCTTTGTTTCCTCAGAATCAGCATTCAGCTCGGTGCTTATTTGTAGTAGCTGCTTAATAAAGGTTTGATGGATGAAAAATAAAGAATATATCTCAACGGAGGAAATGAGTACACTGATTCTAAGAAGAATTGCATTTTGCCGTTGATTTCTACTAAGTAGAATCTCCCAATGAAGGATTAAGGGAGCACTATTATCCATCTCTTGTCTTCTGCTCTCCAAACCCTTTCACCACCTACCTATCTTTTCTTCTTTTTAATCTTTTTCTTTCTGCATTTTTCTACTGCCACTCTAAGAGATTCCTATCTCAATATTCACGATTCCTGGAAGCCAGCTGTCCTTATATGTATTTCACTACAGACACTCTGTAAATATTTGTGTTAATTGCTAAACAGTGTATTCTAGACCTGTGGCCAATGCCTCAAAACAGTCCTATCAGTGAGAAAGATACTCTTTTGTTTTTTGTCTCTGCTATATTTAATTCAACCCTTTTAGTCTGTCCCCTCCGAAATGACAGCTAAAATGTATGATACAATCAGTTTAATGAACTGGGGCTAAATTTCTTTTTTTATGTGGCTGTAATATATTTAACTGCATGTCTGTGCCTAAACCCGTCTCTAAATGCTTCATGATGATTTGACAATATAATCGAAATGAGGGGGCAAGAACTGAGTGGTTCATGTTCTACTTCTATTTCTTAACCAGGCAGTAAAATAAAATATTCTTTGGAGCAAAAGCCAGGAATGTTTCTACCCTTCATAACACATGACAGCCAATTGGAGAATGAAATTAAAATTGTTTTGTAGTTTAAAATTCTTTTCATTCAATACCCAATCATTTCTGTAACAGGAAAAGTGTTCACAGATATCTGCAACAGATTTTCAAATTTAAGGCCACTTAAGGGATCTTATAAATTTTAAGAAATTTACCTTCATCTGGAAAATTCCATGGAAACTGGAAGTTCAGCTTTTCTGATTTCTTTGGGTTCTTTATTTAAGGTTTGCTAAGCCTTTGCCATTGTAAGTCTTTTCTTTAGTGTTAACGATGATGGGTCCTTTGGTGTGGGGGGGATATTTGCTGCAAACATTTTGAACAAAGATGGAGAATTTCTGTTTATCAGACAAAAAGATGAGTCAGGCATGTGTAAGAAAGAGCAACTAATTTAGATCATTTGCTGGGGAAGGTGAAACCACTAAATAAATACACTGTGAGCTTGCAAGGACCAACTGAGAAAGATGAAGGCGGACATGGGGGGGAATAGGATAGGTCAGAGGAGTAGAAATGGAGGAGAGTGCACGCTCACAAGTAGACAGGAGCACATGGGCACACACAGGCAGTAGGGAGTTGTGAATGTCGACGGGATACTGCAGGGTGAGGTGACCCTCACAACCCTTGCTGACCCTGACTGGTTTCCTTACTCATGGGTTGCTTAATAATTTCTCAGAACTCCTTCTGCAGTAGTTTGCCAGGAGGAAAGAAACTCTTTGCACTGGAGCACCACTGACCGAAGTGGCCCTGTTTCTGAGAGCAGACAGAGCCACTAGCCAAAGGCTGTAGGTTGCTGGATCTTTTGGAGAAAATGCAACTGATAATGATGTCCTTGTTCTGTAGCAAGTTCTGCATAGGTCATCTAGCTCAGTTCTCAATAGTGCAGCTGTAGGTGCCCTATGCACTTTTGCTTGGTAAAACCAGTGAGCAAAGTTGGGACTCCTGTGCCCTCTGTCTCCTGAGTCCTGCTTTATCTGTTTCACCAGCTGCATCCAAGTCTCTTTCTAGAACCCAAAGGAACTAAAAATCTTCCAAGTTTGCAAATTGGTTGAAATGGCTCCAGGCTTCAGACTGAAAATAATTTGCTGTATTGACCTGAGATGCACCATGGGGCACCATGCCAGGCATCTGAGCTTCTTATCTGTTTAAAGCAGAGCAGTGTCTGGGTGCTTGGAGGGGTATCACACCTGCCCTCTGTAATAGATAGCTTCCTAGTTGATTTTTCAAGTTCTTATAGGAGGGGAGTTCATAGTTCCCCACCATAGATTATTACAGCCATTTTCAGAATCAATCTTAGGATCTACTCACTTCCAGAATAAACCTTACCATTTTAAGTACCAGGGTCTGTTTTCACCAGTTTTATTCTGGGTTCTATTCTGGGACTGGCTTTCCCAAGGGCCTAAAGGTGGTAGGTCCAATGTTTCCTGTGATGCATAGAAACTATCCATCGTCAATAAATTTTGGCCTGTAGCTCAGATCAAGCTGGCTGATTTTTATGAATAGAACTTTATTAGGACATAATTGTGCTTACTTGCTGATGTGTTGTCTGGGCTGTTTTCACACTACTGTGGTAGAGAGTAGTAGCTGGGACAGAGACTGCAAAGCCTAAAATTTTACTGTCTGGCTCTTCACAGTCTTAAGACTGTGACCCCTGCTATTGATTCACAAGTCACCTAGAAAATCCTAAAAAGAACAGGGAGCCTGCATGAAAGTATAGGGTTCTCCAGGGTGTCATAATAGGTCTGCAACAGCTGATATTTTTCAGGAGTCCTTTGTTATGTTTGGGAGACTCTAAAAGTGAGAGTTCTGCTCGTATTGTGTGTTGGGTGAGCTCTGTAGAAGGACGGAGAGCTCCTGGTAAGAACATAGCTTGTACATTAAAATCTGAAGTTTGTGTTTCTCCCCTCTCACTGTGGTTCTTGTCCAGGCAGGTTTGGAAACTGGGACTCCTGGAAACCACGCAGTCAGCCAAGTGTTCCAGTTGATGTTTGGAATTTCTCCCTGCCCCCCTTGGTTTAAAAATAAACTTTGTAGAATTTTTTTTTTTTCACAGCTCTCTAAATCTTCTGTTTTGAAACATTTAATTACCCAGGCTATTTATATGGAAAGGTCTGATAATGTTTCTATGGGAGTCTGTTATTTCTTTTGCTAAATTCTGTCTTATATTAGGGGAAGGGCTGAGGTTACTATGGCAACGTTCTTCAAACTGCAACAATCCCATTATGGATGCTAAAACTATAGTCATTCCAGTGGGAGGGCAACATGGGTAGTGGGTGGTCCTCTTTTTATTTTTATTTTATTTTTTAAAGAACCCTCTCCCACTTCCAACCCCTTTGCATTCATTTATTTTAAACTTTGCAATGCGGAGCATTGGGATGAGAAGCATCGACAACAAAAAAAGCTGCCCTGATTCTCTCCATCAGACTTCTCTAGTGACCTAGGCACCTTGTTGTAGGTACATTCTGTTCTTCGCTTATCGTTTTAGTCAATTAATTATGAGTTTGCCTCCCAAACTTTCATGAGGGCCTACTTTGTGCAAGAGATGAAAAATGTAGACTCCTTGTTCTCGTGCTTTCCTTTCTTACTTCAGCTATCTTGGAGTCATTAATTCATTTCACTTTAATTCAGTTAACGAGATAGGAATGGCATACAGGGCCTATACCAAGAATAGGCTGGTGTACGAAAATTAAAAAAAAAATAATTAAAAGAAGAATTTTTATGCAAGAACATTGTTCTGTTTTGTTGGGCAGTGTGGGGCAGTGCACAGAACACATGCTTTAAACACAGAGATGGTTCAAAGCGAATTTAACAAATACAGACACAAGCGCTTAAGCCACTTAGCTCTGTGGCTTGCAGAGCATAAGAAAGACTTTACGGGGCTAGGGAGATGGCTCAGTGGAATAAGTATTTCTCTGGCAAGCGCAAGGCCCTGAGTTCAATCCCGGTTCTGAAAAAAAAAAAAAAAAAAACCAAAAAAAAAGTAGATAAGAAAGACTTTATGAAGAAAGTGACATTTGGGCTGCTTTGGGGACAGATGGGTGTTTTATGGCTAGGGTGTATGTGTTGGGGGAGTGTGGGGGGTGTGAGGTTGGATGTGGTGTGGGTATGGGGAGTCACCTTCTAAGCAATCTGTCTAGCAAAGACACAGAAGCGATGGAGCGCATGAGTACATGCGAGAATTGCAAAGCCTGTGACTGAGGGGCAGGACCATCTGAAGATGAAGGCTGAATCCGTCCCAGTCCGGGAGGCTGGATTTTAGGTACTGAGTGTGTCTGAAAAGTTCAAGCAGAAGAGCAAATTAAACATTTTGGTTTAGAGAGGTATTTCTGTTGTTGGTCAGAGGGGTCGGGTGGCAGTGAAGGATGGGAAAGGAACTTGTTGGGGGAACCTTAAGGGAAGCATTGCCATTCTTACTTATTGGGCATCAGTGTTCTCTGAATCCAGCAAATAGCTAAGCTGACTTCTCTCTGTAGCTTTTGTGGATCCTTTGCAATTCTTCTCTTCCCACATTATTGAGAGTCTCATATGGGTAGTTCCCTGAGACAAGCACAATACAGTACTATCCTGGCTACACTTTTCTCAAACCTCAGACCCCCGGTACACAAAGGTAATTTTGAGAGGGTCGTCTCGGGTACATAGCTGAAGGGCACTGTATGCTTCCCTGCTTTTTAGCTCCTGGAAGTGCAGCCACTTCTCCTAAGAAGTCATGAACCCATTAACCACTGGATGTCATTGTGAACCGGATACAAGTTTCCTTGGCTTCCAAACTGCATGGACTGCTGAGGACAGACGGAAGGCCCTCTGCAAGACCCTGCGTTGTTGACCATAGGGGGACAGGGTCTGGATTCTCAACACATCCACAGCCTCTGTCGAACATTTCAGCAAAAAAGTGTCCAGTTCTTGATTCTGTTATATACTCGAAGTGGTTAAGGAATTATGTTTTGGAAATAGTTTAATGAATCTTTGTTTGGTCAGTTTTTCAATTGGTTTAGCTTTTTCCTAAAAATGTGCTATCCATTGTTTCTTAATACTTCCAAGAGAATATTTATGGAAACACCTCATAACCTAAGTGTAATTTTTCTATTGTCATTTCTTTTAAATATTTCCTCCTATTGAAGGGAAGAAACAGGTTGCATAGCTTAGGGATTGGCTACTCCCAGGGATGAATGCGATTCAGTGGCCGATAAGGGGAGGAATTCTTTTTGGCAAGTTGTGTACATATGTACATAACTTGTGCTCTCTTTCTCTCTTTCTTATATTTGATACAGTGTTACAGTGTTGCACTATGAAGCTTGGACTCATAGTGGTCCTCTTGTTTTCAGCCTCCCCAGCACTGGGATTAATAGGCATGTACCACCATGCCTGGACTCGGGGGTGAAGCCAGCATAGTACGTGGTGCCGGAAATCAAATCTTGGGCTCTGAGCTTACCTAAGCAGGTGCTTAGGCCACTGAGCTAACTCGCTGGCCCTGTGTATGTAGCTTCCACTGGGGCTTGTGTCTGGATGACCCCTTCAAACCTCATGCAGTCCGCAGGTGGGGCTTCTTCAGAGGTTGCTAGATCTAGAGTGTGTGACACTGGGATTGACTCATGGTGCAGCCCTGCGACCGAGGCGCTAGGATTAAGGGTGTGGATGCTTCATGCCCTAAATAGCCTGGATAAGGCATAAGATGTGGAAAGGGCTGTTGATCGTCCCTAGCTTGCTTGCTTTTGCTATCTTCTGTCTGCCAAGAATAGCTTCTCCTCTGCAGTCCCCTTCTGCCAAGCCACCTTGCCTTGCAGCCAGCTCATTATAGACTGGAACCTCTACAAGATGTGAGCTAAATAAACCTTTCATGCCTCTTTTATGCCAAGCTCCTAGATCCGTCTTCATAGCCTCAACCTTTGCATAAGCAGATTCACACATCTGACACCTAGCTGCGACTCCCTGATCAAAGTACTATCTTGCAAGCTTGAATCATGCTAACCTACATTCCACATCCCAAATATCCCTTCATCTCCATTTAATTTTTCTTTAGTCTTATAAGTGGCACCAAGAAAGTCCCTCTGGCTGCTTAAATCAAAGGTCTGGGAGTTATCTCTGGATTCTTAAGCTCCATGTGTCATACTCTGTTACCAACCTGTGACTCTGCCGTCACCTTTTAAAGTAAAGATTTTAAGTATAGAGGACTCTATGGAAACCAGTGCTATGGAAGCCCAGTTCTGCTGTGGACAACTTGGGGTCCAGGAATTTCTCCTCTTCCAGGTGCTCTCATTGATTATGAGCCACAGGTCACCTCCTGGGTGGCAATCAGATGCCATTCATCTTGGCTGGCTGCTGTTACTGCTACTATCTCAAGCCAGGCCTTTATTACCCCTCACTTGAATGACTGTGGTTCCGTAGAAAATATTTCAAACGTATAAAAGAAGGACACAAATGAGCCTCCAGATAGCAATGACCTACTTTGGAATTTTAATATAATGCCTCCGCCCACTTACCACTCCCTGCTCTTCCGTGGTGAAGATTTTATAGGCTTTACATAACATTTATGAGCTAGCCTAGTCTGTTTCATGTTGCTGTAACAAAATACCATAGACGGACTAAATTATAAACAACAGAAATTTATTGTCTCATAGCTCTGAGAGCCGGAGCTCTGGAATGAAGACATTAACATCTGGAGAGGGGCTTCTTGTTGTCTCAACACATAGCAGGAGGTAGAAGGGAAAAGAAAGTAAGAACCTAAAGGAGCCCAAATTCTTCCCTTTGCAATGGCGGTAGCCCCTTGCCCCTCCCTTCATCAGAAGGGAGCTTTTGTGTCTGGATCTGACCCTTGAGTACTGTGACAGTGGCCACTGAATTTCAACCCAAAACCATAGGGCAGACGTGGAAGAGCTAAGATTTATACTGTCAACATGCGCAGGCTGAAGCCTTCAGGCTGAAGCCCGGACCCCTGTGAGGACAGAGAACCTTCTGTTGTCCCAGACAGCTCCTTGGCCTCTTCATAGAGTATTCTCAGTTAATTTCCCTGAAACTTAGAGCTAGACATTACACTTTCCCCACCTTAGCTTTACTTTTACCTGTTCTAGAAATTCCACAGACACAGAATCAAAGAACGTGTATTCTCCTTGGGTTTCATTTCTTTCCATTAACATAATATTCTGAGATTCACTGCTGTGTTCTATATTTGTAGTTCAAGCTTATTGCTTGCACATTCCATTACAGGAAGAGACTCCAAGTTGCTTGTGAATCACCTCTTGATGGGTATTTCGATGTCCTCACTTTTGTCCCTTGTGAACAAAGCTGCTCTAAGCACCTTTCAGGTCTTTGTGGACACATATTCTCACTTTTCTTGGCCACCTCGTAGTGGAATTTCAGGTGCAACAGGTAGATGTATGCTTTCTCTTATAAGGAGCTGCTAGATCTTTCCCCAAAGTACCATTTGACCATCCAGGAGCGAGGAGTTTTATTCTGTATCCTCAGCAGCATTGGTATTGTCAGTTTTTTAAATCTAGCCATTTTAATAGGTGCATAGTGATACCTTATTGTGATTTTATTTTGCATTTCCCTATTGTGAAACATTACTTCTAATTAGACACTCAGAGGCCTTCTTTTGTAAAATGTTTATTCAGGCTTGATTTTAACTTATTATTATTATTATTACTATTTGGTATTTTATGAAAGAGTCTACAGGATGTTCAGGGTCTCACTGCTCACTACTACATCGGACTCGTAGTGATCTGCCTGTTTATAGCCTCCTAAGGGCTGGGATGGCTGGCACACAGGCCCACGTCACCACTCCCAGTCTCTGTTGCTGCCTCCGTGTGCTCTGTGGGCAGGGCCGGTATGGCAGGCCTGGGGGTCAAACCCCTGGCCCCTGCTCCTGTTTGCAGGCACTTTAATCCGCTGAGCCATTTGGCTAGCCTTGACTGTTTTTAATTTCTTACAAGATTTTACTAGTCTTTTCATGGAAAAAAAATTCTAGATATAAATTCTCTATCGGATATGTGTTTGGTGGCTATTTTCTACCCATCTGAGTCATGCTTATTAATTTTCTTAATGTTATTGTTTAATAAGCAAAAAATCTCAAACTTATTTTTATGATACTGCTTTCTATGCCCTGTCTGGGAAATCTTTACCAATCCCCAGGCAACAAAAATACTCTTCTATGTGTTTTCTTAAAAATTTGATTTTACCTGTTGCAATTCTATCCATTACTGGGATTACAAGAACTCCAAATTTATGTGGATAGCTTATCATTTAACATAGATCTGAGAGAAGGGTTTCTCTTTGCGACTTTTCCCCATCATTTTCTGCCTAACTTCCTGCATTTCTGCCTTCCCTGAAACCTCTTGACCCTTTAGTTAACTGAGGAAAGAGAGGCTTCCCATGGTGCCCAGCTGGGTATGGATTAAGAGTAGTCTCAGACAAAGATTTACAGGCTTATCTGTTTTTGGAGGGGGAGGAGGGCCTGCTCATACAGTCTAGGCTGGTCCTGAGCCTCAACTGTTTGAGTGCGGGGGTTACAGGCACGTGTCGTGTGCCATTGAATGATAACTGCTCCAGTTTTTGCCTGGCCTTGGTCTCTTTCCAGTGAAAGTAGTTTTGAGTATCTCTTCTTTTGGGGGGGCACAGTTTTATGACTGCTGTCCTTCAAGTCTCCCTTCTTTGCCCAGATCATGACCCCTGAGTGAAAGGCCCTTTCCTCCTTCACAGCCGGCTAGAACATTCGCTGCTTGTAGGAAATTCCCACAAACTGCGTAGTTTCTCAGACTTTCTTGTTTTTTTCATTGTTCCTGGTATATTTTAAAATCATGCATGATTGATAGCTTGCGTTTCATTGTTGAACCACTTCTTTTTTTCTTTTTTACCCCAGCTTCCATGGCTGTGAGCTCCTTGAGGCGGGTCTGTGACTTCTTACCCATGGTTGTTCACCACCTAATGTTTGTGCTCTGGGATACACAGACTTGATGTCCCTATTGTGGTTGTCTTGTAATCTTTAGGTATCTGTATGTTTGCACGGAGTTTTCCTCCTTTGTTTCATTCATGGCACCAGATATTTACATAGGAAACAAAAATTTAACAAGATCAAATTACAGCCGCAGAATGTTCCAGTTATCCAAAAATAAGCCTTTCAAAAGATTCAGAAAATGGACCAGCGAGATAGCTTAGCAGTCTACAGTACCTGTTTAGGCAAGTACAGGGATTGTGGTGCAATTCCTGGCACCACATGCTGTGCCAGCCCAGTCCCAGGGCAGGCTGAGTTGGCCACACACACACACATACACACACACACACACACACACACACACACACACACACACACGATTCAGAAAATGCACCACATAACACATCTGTAAGTAGGAAAAAGTGACCAAATAAATGTCCAAAGAGTTAGTGATGCAAATATTCCACCTGTTTGGGTGTGATGTGAAATTTCATGGATACAAAAGGAAAGATTAATTATGATGTAAAAATTAAGCATCTCTTGACGCTTCAATCTGTGTGCCCAGTGATATGAGGCCAGAAGCACCGGAGGGAGACCCCAGCTGATGCCTGAGGCAGGGTGTGGCGAGTGGAAGCCCTTTCCTGTTCGCTGGATGCCCCTGCTTTCCTGTCCTGCTCCTTTCTTTCTTTCTTTCCTTCCCTCCTTCTTCCTTTCTTCTTACAGGCTGCACAATCCTATCGGCATCGAAAACTTCGATCCCTTCTTGGGGAAATCCCCGTTCCTTCCACTGTGTCTCCATAATTCATCATCATTGAGCAGACAACATCTCTTGAAAGGGATACTTCATGATCATTTTGTTGCTCTCTTTTCTGTGGAGCTTTTCTCTTCTTCTCTTTGACCTATAAAACATGAAGTTCCTGTGTTCATCCTATTTTGCTTTGAGTCTCTCACACAGAAAACCTGGCCCACCAAATACGGTCAGGGGCTTCTCCTGTTATCATCCCACTCCCCCTCTTTTTAATGTTTTTTATTTTTGTTCGTACAGGGTCTCGCTACACAGTTTAGGCTCCTAGTGATCTCTTTGTCTCGGGCTTCCCCGCACTGGTGTGTCCCATCACACCCTGTTTTGGTGGCTGGCACGGCACACCCAGGGGAACAGCATGTGGTACCAGTGCTCAAACCTGGGTCCTTGAGCTTGCCAGTCAGGTGCTTAGACCACAGAGCCATCTCCCCAGACCACTATTATCATTTTATAAAAAGATGATAATCCATAATCCCATTACATTTCTCTGGGCTAATCATAGTTCAATGTATGTTGGCATGCATGTATCTGTTTTTAACTTTATGTACAAAAAATAAGAAATTCATTATTCATATGGACAATATAAAGCAAAAAAGGAAGGCTTTCAATATTTTAATCATTTATTTATTGAATACAGTGTCTCACTACGTAGTTCAGACTCATCATAATCTTCCTGCCTCACCGCCCCAGTGCTGGGGTTATAGGCATGCACTACCATGTCCTGTTTCAGGCCTGCATGTCTTCTGGGGCTAGCATGGCATACAGTACCAGGGATTGGACCCAGGTCCTTGTGCTTGCTAGATAGGTGCTTAGACCACTGAACTATCACTTCAGCCCCCAAAACTTTTTAAAAAAATGCACTTATACCACATTTACTTCTTATCCCACTCCTGGAGGTAATTATTTTTTAACTATTTTCTGTGTTGTGTGTTTTCCTAAGCTTTTATAAGTGAAGATATATCAAAGTATACAGCAAGCTGATAGTGATAATGTTTGACTACTAGTGTGGAAATATGAACAAGTGTGTAATTTGGCACTTAGAAGTATGTTCTCTTTTATTATCTAAGTAAATGAAAATATATTTAACTGCCCATCAAATTATCAGTATTAAAGATAAATTGCTCATCAAACCACTGTAACAACTTTGAAAATTTTCACTGATTCTCAGCTGGTGTAGTCTTTTGTCTGACAGTATGGCTATCTCTAGCTAATTGATGGCTCCATGTCAACCATGCTTTGAAACAAGAAAACACATCCATCTATTGCAAAGATATCCACTCATTATATGAATAAGCACCAGGTTTTTGTATTACACTGCCTTTTGATTCTTTCACTTAAGAATACATCATTGTTAATGCCTTCTTTTTCTTTTTTATGCATTTTTGGGTTATTACAAGGTCTCACTACGCAGCTCAAACTCTTGGTAATCCTCCTGCTTTCTGCCTCCCCAGCACTGGGATTACAGGCATGGACCACCATGCCCAGACTCTGCCATCTCAGCCCACCCTGCGGTTGGGGCTGGAACAGCGTGTCGTGCCAGGGATTGAATTGCTGTCCTTGCATTTGCCTAAGCTTGCCTAAGCTTGCCTAAGCAGGCGCTTTAGTCCACTGAGCAATCTTGCCAACCAATGCCTTCTTTTTGATATGAGAATATGATGGAAGTAGTAGATTGCTCCCAATGACAGGATATGCCCTTCTGTAAAATAATCCAACAAGTTTCCTACTGTTTTAGTGTCATGGTGATTTGCCATACCCAAGCCCAATAATGGTACCCAAACATTCTTTTACATTTTTGTATATCTTGGTGACTAGAGTTGTAGGATAGATTCACAGGGTGAGAACATTTCTGTCCAAAGCGTAGAACTAGACAGTCATGAAGAAAGATTTCCACAGCTGCTGCAGGAAGTGGCAAGAGCTGTGGGATAAGTGTGCTGAGAGGGAAGAGGATATTTTGAGGGCAGTTAATGACAACGTGTCACTTACTGTAATGTAAACATTTATGTTTTAATCATACCTCATCCACATTGATCAGTAATTTGCCCACTTACAAGGGAAGGAGATGGGGAGATGGGAGGAGATGGGAGGGAGAAGTAAAAACGGTAAAGATGCCCCGTGGGTACCAATTCCCCATGATTCATGTGCATATTACGTACTGCAAATATGCATTAATAGAAATGGGAAAAAAAGAAATCCTGTTTACTTCATACACTTGCTGTGTGCACACGTACTGACATCAGTATGTGTTGCCACCTGGAAATGGAAACTCATATGCAAGCATGCAGGGACACTAAATTAATTCTACAAATCATTTAAAAGTAGGGCACCCTGAGCACACTTTCCCACATTCCCCCAGTGCGAGACGGGGCCAGAGAGGCGAGAATGCCAAGCTCCCCGAGTGTACAGCGAGGGAGAGGAGGAGAGGCCAGGGCGGCTGCAGAGCACCAGAGTTGGCCCGCCTGGGATGCTGGGAGTCTGTCAAAGGTCCTGGACACCCGCAGAGCCGTTGCCCTTTCCCTTCTGTCCTCTCAAGAACTCTTTGCATTCTTCTGAGACATAAAGATCAACCCTGCTGTACTTAATCTCTGAACTGGTCTCTTACCCCTAGAGGAGAAGAACTCAGGCTCAGTGGAGCCAACATCCTTTAGGAATCAAGGAGTTAAAAGCGCAGAAGAGAAAAATGAGTCAGAGAACTTCTCCCTGTGAGCCTGAGTCAGCTCAGAGTGTGAAAAAGAAACCACATGAGGAAACCTGCCTGGAAAAACTGCTGAATGGAAATACGTGGGAATAGCTCATGGACTCTGACCGGGAAAACGCTGGTGTTTAGAAATGGCAGCTGCTAACATCCTGTGAGGTCACAGAAACGCGACTCTTGCCCATTCTTGCCATTCGTTGTTAAGTCCAACCCACCTCTGTTTCATATAGGACCACAGCCCAGCCCTGGGGGGAGCTCAGAGAGAGAAGCGGTGGCTACACGCAGGGGACAAGCTGCTGCTCCTCCCAGGGGCCACGCATGCTCGCAGATCAGGTGGTCTCTCTGGAGGAGAAGCTGCTTGCTGAGGGGGTCCCAGCACAGTCAGCTGCTACTGTCAGCGCAACATGTGGGGCCGCTGGAAGAAAAAGCACCCCTGGATGGGGCGCAGGTGGAGTTCATTGTTTTTTTTAATTGTCCGTGTATGCTGGGGTGGGAGAGGGTAATGATAAGAGTGCATAGATGTGAGATGAGGGGGTGCAACCTCATTTTGTTCGTGCACATTGAGAGGATGTTGTGATTTTTATTTGCAGCAAGAAAAAGATGGCATCGGGGAGTTGAGGCAGTGGAAACTACACAGAGGCTTCTAGCTTTGCTGTTTTCATGAGCTTGTAACTTGCTGAGGAAATCCCTGTTCAACTGGCCTGTGTTGGTTTGATTTAAAAAAAGAAAACCGTTTGGAAAATTGGAGCTAACACAAATTCCTTTTTGTCCCCAGAGAAAATATTTTTCATGTGCTTGCATGTTGCTCCAATAATAATAATGACCTTAACTTCTTTTTGATTTGGTACTGGATTTGCTA